>JADLZK010010839.1:0-16799 GCA_015847255.1 Hyparrhenia diplandra | reverse complement strand
GCGAAGCTAGTAGAAAGCTATTTTTGAAATCCATAAGTCCATGTCGATAGGCATCGCGAAGGCTCGCAAAATTGACGGTTTTCAAAGAGGTCATTCGGCCTCCGTTCGAGGCGATTTACGTCAACATTTTATGGAGATTGGCGGATTTTTACCAAGATAGACCCAATCACCATGAAAAGCTGTTGGAAATAGGGATGTAATTTAACGTTATCGAAAAGTAAAATTCTTCACGGGTATCGTGGGCGTGAAGAGACAAAGATGCCATTTTGGCCTGCGTTAGGCGGATTTACGGCGATTAAGCGATTACGACCAAGATGATCCGGTCGCCATGAAAAGTGACACATTGGAAGCTAATAGGATGTAATTTAATGTATCAGTAAGATTCTTACGGTATCACATGGGCGGCGGAAGAGACAAAAGATGCAATTTGGCCTCCATTCGATGCGGATTCTGTCAGCATTTACGCGATTGGCGGTTTAGACCAAGATAGATCGATCACCACTAAAAGTGACTGTTGGAAGCCAACGAGGATGTAATTCAATGCATCAAAAAGTAAAATTCTTACGGGGTATCACGTGGGCGAATTGAAAGAGACAAAGATGCCATTTTGGCCTCCCTTCGACTGACAGATTTCTATCAACATTTACGGAGATTGGTGGATTTTTGACCAAGATAGATCTACGGCCGCGAAAAGTGACTTTGGAAGCCCAACATGACCCTAATTTAGAGGATCGAAAAGTATAATTCTTACGGTTATCATGTGGGGCAGCTAAGGAGCCCAAAGATGCCATTTGGCCTCCGATTCGGGGAAATTTCTATCACGATTCCTAGCGGTGACATTTTTTGAGTTCGTAACTCAATCGTAGTGATTACGGACTGTTGCGAAGCTGGTAGAAAGCTATTTTTGAAATCTATGAAGTCCATGTCTTCATAGGCATCGCGAAGGCTCGCAAAATGTGTGGTTTTAAAGACATCATTACGGCCTCCGATTGGGTAGATTTACTGTCAGCATTTATGGAGATTGGCAGATTTTTGACCAAGATAGATCAATCGCCATGAAAAGTGACTCGATGAAGCCCAACCAGATGTAATTTTGAATTATCGAAAAGTAAAAATTCTTACGGGTATCCGTGGGCGGTGAAGAGACAAAAGATGCCATTTTGGCCTGTTCGGGCAGATTCCCGGGCGGAGTGGCGGTTTTGACCAAGATAGATCCGATCGCCATGAAAAGTGACCTATTGGAAGCCCAATAGGATGTAATTTAATGTATATCGAAAAGTAAAATTCTTACGGGTATCACATGGGCAATTTGAAGAGACAAAAGATGCCATTTTGGCCTCCATTGAGTCGCGATTTACGTCAACATTTACGCGATTGGCGGATTTTGACCAAGATAGATCCGGTCGCCACGAAAAGTGACTGTTGGAAGCCCACGGGATGTAATTCAACGTATCAAAAGTAAAATTCTTACAGCGGTATCACGTGGGTAGTTGAAGAGACAAAAGATGCCATTTTGGCCTCCCTTCGGCGAGATTTCTATCAACATTTACGGAATTGGTAGATTTTTGACCAAGATAGATCGATCGCCACAAAAGTGACAGTTGGAAATGGAATGACCTAATTTAGAGGATGTAATTCTTACCGGTTATCACGTGGGGCGTGAAGGAGCCCAAATGCCATTTGGCCTCCGATCGGGGAAATTCTATCAACATTTCTACGATTGACATTTTTTGAGGATGAAAATAGATCATAGTCGCCATGAAACTCGTGACCTGTTGGAAGACAGGACAATTCAAAGTCCATGTAAATTTTGGCCTATCAAAATTAGGCGGTTTTAAAAGATGCCATTTTGGCCTCCGTTCGAGCGATTTCTGTCAACATTTCTGGAGATTGGCAGATTTTTACCAAGATAGAACCAATCACCATGAAAAGTGACCTGTTGGAAGCCCAACATGATGTAATTTTACATTATCGAAAAGTAAAATTCTTACGCATCACGTGGGCGGTTGGCCGGCCATTTTGGCCTAAGATGCCATTTTGGCCTCCAAAAGTGACTGTTGGAAGCCCAATAGGATGTAATTTAATGTATCAAAATTCTAAGGACATTTTTTTGGCCTCCATAACTCAATCAATAGTGACCCAAGATGTTGGACTCCGTGCGAAGCTATTAGATGTATTTTAAATCCAAAAGTAAAATTCTTACAGGTATCACGTGGGGCAAAATTGTGGTTTTCAAAAGATGTCATTTGGCCTCCATTCGAGGCAGATTTCTATCAATATTTATGGAGATTGGCGGTTTTTGACCAAGATAGATCCAATCGCCACGAAAAGTGACTGTTGGAAAAAGTATAATTCTTCCAACATGGGGATGTAATTTTGGCCTCCACGTTATCGATTCTAAGTGACAAAATTCTTAATCGGTATCACGTGGGCTAGAATATTTTTGAAATCCATAAGAGACAAAGATGCCATTTTGGCCTTTTAAAAGTTCGGTGATTGAGGCGAATTTACAACATTTATGGAGATTGGCGGATTTTTACCAAGATAGATCCGATCGCCACTAAAAGTGACTGTTGGAAGCCCAATAGGATGTAATTCAACGTATCGAAAAGTAAAATTCTTACGGGTATCACATGGGCGGCGAAGAGACAAAAGATGCCATTTTGGCCTCCATTCGTGCAGATTTACCAACATTTTTGACCAAGATAGAGATTTTGACCAAGATATGTAATCCGATTCTTCGGTATCACATGGGTAGTGACAAAGTTGGAAGCCCAACGGGATGTAATTCAACGTTTCAAAAAGTAAAATTCTTACAGTATCACGTGACATTGGAAGCCCAACAGGGATGACAAAAGAAAAAGCCATTTTGGCCAAAAGATCCCTTTTGGCCTCCCTTGATTTCTATCAACATTTACGGAGATTGGTGGATTTTTGACCAAGATAGATCCACTCGCCATGAAAAGTGACTGTTGGAAGCCCAACATGACCTAATTTAGAGGATCGAAAAGTATAATTCTTACGGTTATCACGTGGGGCGACTAAGGAGCCCAAAGATGCCATTTTGGCCTCCATTCGAGGAAATTTACCCATCACGATTCCTAGCGGTGACATTTTTTTGAGTTCCGTAACTCAATCATAGTGATTACGGACTCCGTGCGAAGCTGGTAGAAAGCTATTTTTTGAAATCCATAAGTCCATGTCTGATAGGCATCGCGAAGGCTCGCAAAATTGATGGTTTTCAAAAGAGGTCATTCCGGCCTCCGTTCGGGCGATTTCTGTCAGCATTTATGGAGATTGGCGATTTTTACCAAGATAGATCGATCGCCACGAAAGTGACTGTTGGAAGCCCAACGGGATGTAATTTAACGTTATCGAAAAGTAAAATTCTTACAGCGGGTATCACGTGGGCGGTGAAGAGACAAAAGATGCCATTTTGGCCTCTGTTCGGCCAAGATTTCCACAACCTATTAGGCGATTGGCGGATTTTTGACCAAGATAGATCGATCGCCATGAAAAGTGACAAAAGTTGGAAGCCCAATAGGATGTAATTTAATGTATCGAAAAGTAAAATTCTTACGAATCACATGATGTAATTGAAGAGACAAAAAGATGCCATTTTGGCCTCCGATTGAAGGCAAAAGATGCCATTTTGATTTTACACATTTCTGTGATTGGCAGATTTTTGACCAAAGATAGATCCGATCACCACTAAAAGTGACCTGTTGGAAGCCCAATAGGGATGTAATTCAATGTATCAAAAAGTAAAATTCTTACGAGGTATCACGTGGGCGAGGCCCGAAGAGACAAAAAGATGCCATTTTGGCCTCCATTCGAGCAGATTTCTATCAACATTTACGGAGATTGGTGGATTTTGACCAAGATAGATCGATCGCCATGAAAAGTGACCTTTGGAAGCCCAACATGACCTAATTTAGAGGATCAAAAAGTATAATTCTTCTTGGTTATCACGTGGGGGCGACTAAGGAGCCCAAAGATGCCATTTTGGCCTCCATTCGAAATTTCTGTCACGATTCCTAAGCGGTGACATTTTTTGACCAAGAACTCAATCATAGTGATTACGGACTCCGTGCAAAGCTAGTAAAAGCTATTTTTGAAATCCATAAGTCCATGTTTGATAAAAGGCATCCGCGAAGGCTCGTGGGCGGTGAAGGTTTTCAAAGGGTCATTTGGCCTCCGTTCGAGGCGATTTCTATCAACATTTATGGAGATTGGCGGATTTTTACCAAGATAGATCCGATCGCCATGAAAAAAGTGACCTGTTGGAAGCCTAACGAGGATGTAATTTAACGTTATCGAAAAGTAAAATTCTTACGGGTATCACGTGGGCGGTGAAGAGACAAAAGATGCCATTTGGCCTCTGTTCGAGGCGAATTTACGCGATTGGTAGATTTGACCAAGATAGATCGATCGCCACGAAAAGTGACACATTGGAAGCCCAATAGGATGTAATTTAATGTATCGAAAAGTAAAATTCTTCTGGTGTATCACATGGGCGGGCGAAGAGACAAAAGATGCCATTTTGGCCTCCATTCATGCGTGCGATTTGTCAACATTTACGGCGATTGGCGGATTTGACCAAGATAGATCCGGTCGCCACTAAAAGTGACTGTTTCGAAGCCCAACGAGGATGTAATTCAACGCATCAAAAGTAAAATTCTTACGGTATCACGTGGGCGGTGAAGAGACAAAAAGATGCCATTTTTGGCCTCCTTGACGATTTCTATCAACATTTACGGAGATTGGTGGATTTTTGACCAAGATAGATCCGGTCGCCATGAAAAGTGACTGTTGGAAGCCCCCTAACATGACCTAATTTAGAGGATCAAAAAGTATAATTCTTACGGTTATCACGTGGGGCGGCTAAGGAGCCCAAAGATGCCATTTTGGCCTCCATTCGAGGAAATTTACGTCACGATTCCTAAGCGGTGACATTTTTTTGAGTTTGTAACTCAATCATAGTGATTACGGACTCGTGCGAGAAGCTAGTAAAGAAGCTATTTTGAAATCCATAAGTCCATGTCTGATAGGCATCGCGAAGGCTCGCAAAATTGACGGTTTCAAAGGAGTCATTCGGCCTCCGTTCGGGCGATTTACGTCAACATTTATGGAGATTGGCGGATTTTTGACCAAGATAGATCCGGTCACCACAAAAAGTGACCTGTTGGAAGCCCAACGAAGGATGTAATTTAACGTTATCGAAAAGTAAAATTCTTACGGGTATCACGTGGGCGATGAAGAGACAAAAGATGCCATTTTGGCCTACGTTCGGGGCGAGATTTCTAGCGATTGGCAGATTTTGACCAAGATAGATCGGTCGCCATTAAAAGTGACATTGGAAGCCCAATAGGATGTAATTTAATGTATCGAAAAGTAAAATTCTTACGGTATCACATGGGCGTGAAGAGACAAAAGATGCCATTTTGGCCTCCGATTCGTGCGATTTACATTTGTCAACATTTACGGCGATTGGCAGATTTTTGACCAAGATAGATCCGATCGCCACTAAAAGTGACACATTGGAAGCCCAATAGGATGTAATTCAATGTATCAAAAGTAAAATTCTTACCGGTATCACGTGGGCGGTTGAAGAGACAAAAGATGCCATTTTGGCCTCCTTCGTGCGAATTTACGTCAACATTTACGGAGATTGGCAGATTTTTTGACCAAGATAGATCCGGTCGCCACAAAAAGTGACTGTTGGAAGCCCAACGAGGATGTAATTCAACGCATCAAAAAGTAAAATTCTTACGGTATCACGTGGGCGGCTAAGAGACAAAAGATGCCATTTTGGCCTCCCCTTGACGATTTCTATCAACATTTATTCGAAGATTGGTGGATTTTTGACCAAGATAGATCAATCGCCATGAAAGTGACTGTTGGAAGCCCAACATGACCTAATTTAGAGGATCGAAAAGTATAATTCTTCTGGAGGTTATCACGTGGGGCGGCTAAAGGGACCCAAAGATGCCATTTTGGCCTCCATTCGGGGAAATTTAGCGGTCACGATTCTAGCGGTGATATTTTTTGACCAAGATAGATCCAATCATAGTGAAAAGTGACTCCGTGCGAGAGCTAGTATGCTATTTTTGAAATCCATAAGTCCATTCTTACGATAGGCATCGCGAAGGCTCGCAAAATTGAAGGTTTTTAAAGATGTCATTTTGGCCTCCGTTCGGGCGATTTACAAAGGTCAACATTTATGGAGATTGGCGGATTTTTGACCAAGATAGATCCGATCGCCACAAAAGTGACCTATTGGAAGCCCAATAGGATGTAATTTAACGTTATCAAAAAGTAAAATTCTTACAGGGTATCATGTGGGCGTTGAAGAGACAAAAGATGCCATTTTGGCCTCCATTCATGCAGTTTACTATCGACATTGGCGATTGGCGGATTTTGACCAAGATAGATCCGGTCGCCCGCGAAAAGTGACCTTGTTGGAAGCCCAATAGGATGTAATTCAACGCATCAAAAAGTAAAATTCTTACGGTATCACGTGGGCGGTGAAGAGACAAAAGATGCCATTTTGGCCTCCTTCGACGATTTCTATCAACATTTACGGAGATTGGTGGATTTTTGACCAAGATAGATCCGATCGCCATGAAAAGTGACTGTTGGAAGCCCAACATGACCTAATTTAGAGGATCAAAAATTATAATTCTTACGGTTATCACGTGGGGGCGGCTAAGGAGCCCAAAGATGCCATTTTGGCCTCCATTCGAGGAAATTTACGTCACGATTCTAGCGGTGACATTTTTTTCGTAACTCAATCATAGTGATCTTGGACTCGCCCGTAAAAGCTATTTTTGAAATCCATAAGTCCATGTAATTAGGCATCGCGAAAATTCTCAAAATTGGGCGACGGTTTTCAAAAGAGTCGTTTTGGCCTCCGTTCGGGCGAGATTTGTCAACATTTATGGAGATTGGCGGATTTTTGACCAAGATAGATCCGGTCGCCATGAAAAGTGACTGTTGGAAGCCCAACGGGATGTAATTTAACATTATCGAAAAGTAAAATTCTTACGGGGTATCACGTGGGCGTTGAAGAGACAAAAGATGCCATTTTGGCCTCTGTTCGAGGCGATTTCTAAGCGATTGGCGATTTTTGACCAAGATAGATCCGGTCGCCATGAAAAGTGACTGTTGGAAGCCCAATAGGATGTAATTTAATGTATCAAAAAGTAAAATTCTTACGGGTATCACATGGGCGGTGAAGAGACAAAATGCCATTTTGGCCTCCATTCGTGCGATTTCTGTCAACATTTACGGTGATTGGCGATTTTTGACCAAGATAGATCGATCGCCACTAAAAGTGACTGTTGGAAGCCCAATAGGATGTAATTCAATGTATCAAAAGTAAAATTCTTACGGGTATCACGTGGGCGTGAAAGAGACAAAAGATGCCATTTGGCCTCCTTCGACGATTTCTATCAACATTTACGGAGATTGGTGGATTTTTGACCAAGATAGATCCGATCGCCATGAAAAGTGACACATTGGAAGCCCAACATGACCTAATTTAGAGGATCGAAAAAGTATAATTCTTACGGTTATCACGTGGGGCGGCTAAGGAGCCCAAAGATGCCATTTTGGCCTCCATTCGAGGATTTCTATCACGATTCCTAGCGGTGACATTTTTTGAGTTAAAATAACTCCATCATAGTGATCTTGGACTCCGTGCGAAGCTGGTAGGATGTATTTTTGAAATCCATAAGTCCATGTCTAATAGGCATCGCGAAGGCTCGCAAAATTGAGACAAAAGAGGTCATTTTGGCCTCCATTCGAGGCGGATTTAAAGTCAACATTTATGGAGATTGGCGGATTTTTACCAAGATAGATCCAGTCGCCACTAAAAGTGACTGTTGGAAGCCCAGCGAGGATGTAATTCAATGTATCGAAAAGTAAAATTCTTCTGGTATCACGTGGGCGGTGAAGAGACAAAAGATGCCATTTGGCCTCGGATTAGATGGGATTTGCGATTTTACGCGATTAGCGGATTTTTGACCAAGATAGATCCGATCGCCACTAAAAGTGACCTGTTGGAAGCCCAATAGGATGTAATTTAATGTATCAAAAAGTAAAATTCTTACGGGTATCACATGGGCAATTTGAAGAGACAAAGATGCCATTTGGCCTCCATTCATGCGGATTTCTGTCAGCATTTACGGAGATTGGCGGATTTTGACCAAGATAGATCCGGTCGCCACTAAAAAGTGACTGTTGGAAGCCCAACGAGGATGTAATTCAACGCATCAAAAAGTAAAATTCTTACGGTATCACGTGGGCGTAAAGAGACAAAAGATGCCATTTTGGCCTCCCCTTGACGATTTCTATCAACATTTACGGAGATTGGTGGATTTTTGACCAAGATAGATCCGATCGACATGAAAAGTGACTGTTGGAAGCCCAACATGACCCTAATTTAGAGGATCAAAAAGTATAATTCTTACGGTTATCACGTGGGGCGGCTAAAGAGCCCAAAGATGCCATTTTTGCCTCCATTTAGGGAAATTTAATCACGATTCTAAGCGGTGACATTTTTTGAGTTTAAATAACTCAATCATAGTGATCTTGGACTCCGTGGAAGCTAATAGGATGCTATTTTGAAATCCATAAGTCCATGTCGATAGGCATCGCGAAGGCTAAAATTGACGGTTTTCAAAAGATGTCATTTGGCCTCCATTCGGGCGGATTTACGTCAGCATTTATGGAGATTAGGCGATTTTTGACCAAGATAGATCCGATCGCCACGAAAAGTGACTGTTGGAAGCCCAACGGGATGTAATTCAACGCGTTATCGAAAAGTAAAATTCTTACGCGGGTATCACGTGGGCGGTTGAAGAGACAAAAGATGCCATTTTGGCCTCTGTTCGAGGGCTATCAACATTTCTAGCGATTGGCGGATTTTGACCAAGATAGATCCGGTCGCCATGAAAAGTGACACATTTGGAAGCCCAATAGGATGTAATTTAATGTATCGAAAAAAAATTCTTACGGGTATCACATGGGCGGTAAATAGACAAAAGATGCCATTTGGCCTCCATTCGTGCGATTTAACATTTGCGTCAACATTTAAGCGATTGACATTTTTTGACAAGATAGATCCGGTCGCCACTAAAAGTGACTCCGTTGGAAGCCCAATAGGATGTAATTCAATGTATCAAAAAGTAAAATTCTTCTGGCATCGTCAAGTGGGCGAAATTGAAGAGACAAAAAGATGCCATTTTGGCCTCGTTCGTTTGATTCGAGGAAATTACGTCAGCATTTATGGAGATTGGCAGATTTTGACCAAGATAGATCCGATCGCCACCATGAAAAGTGACTTTGTTGGAAGCCCAACAGGATGTAATTCAATGCATCAAAAGTAAAATTCTTACGGGTATCACGTGGGGCGGTGAAGAGACAAAAGATGCCATTTTGGCCTCGTTCGTGCGGATTTACGTCAACATTTATTTGTTGGCGATTTTGACCAAGATAGATCCAGTCGCCACTAAAAGTGACTTTGTTGGAAGCCCAATAGGATGTAATTTAATGTATCAAAAAGTAAAATTCTTCACGGGTATCACATGGGCGGTGAAGAGACAAAAGATGCCATTTTGGCCTCCATTTAGGTGCGATTTACATCAACATTTACGGCGATTGGCGGTTTTTGACCAAGATAGATCCGATCGCCACGAAAAGTGACTGTTGAAAGCCCAACGGGATGTAATTCTACGCATCAAAATGTAAAATTCTTCACGGGTATCACGTGGGCGTTGAAGAGACAAAAGATGCCATTTTGGCCTCCCTTGACGATTTCTATCAACATTTACGGAGATTGGTGGATTTTTGACCAAGATAGATCCGATCGTCATGAAAAGTGACCTGTTGGAAGCCCAACAAGACCTAATTTAGAGGATCAAAAAGTATAATTCTTACGGTTATCACGTGGGGCGACTAAGGAGCCCAAAGATGCCATTTTGGCCTCCATTCGAGGGGAAATTTATCCGCGATTCCTAAGCGGTGACATTTTTTGAGTTCCGTAACTCAATCATAGTGATCTTGGACTCCGTGCGAAGCTAGTAGAAAGCTATTTTTGAAATCCATAAGTCCATGTCGATAGGCATCGCGAAAGGCTCGCAAAATTGATGGTTTTCAAAGAGGTCGTTGGCCTCCGTTCGAGGCGATTTACGTCAACATTTATGGAGATTGGCGATTTTTGACCAAGATAGATCCGATCGCCATGAAAAGTGACTGTTGGAAGCCCAACGGGATGTAATTTAACGTTATCGAAAAGTAAAATTCTTACGGGTATCACGTGGGCGGTGAAGAGACAAAAGATGCCATTTTGGCCTCCGTTCGGGCAGATTTCTAGCGATTGGCGGATTTTTAATTTACCAAGATAGATCCGATCGCCATGAAAAAAGTGACATTGGAAGCCCAATAGGATGTAATTTAATGTATCAAAACCACTAAAATTCTTACAGGTATCACATGGGCGTGAATAGACAAAAGATGCCATTTTGGCCTCCATTCGTGCGATTTACGTCAACATTTACGGTGATTGGCGGATTTTTGACCAAGATAGATCCGGTCGCCACTAAAAGTGACTGTTGGAAGCCCAATAGGATGTAATGTAATGCATCAAAAATTAAAATTCTTACAGGGTATCACGTGGGCGAAGAAGAGACAAAAGATGCCATTTTGGCCTCCCTTGACGATTTCTATCAACATTTACGGAGATTGGTGGATTTTTGACCAAGATAGATCCGATCGCCATGAAAAGTGACTGTTGGAAGCCCAACATGACCTAATTTAGAGGATCGAAAAGTATAATTCTTACCGGTTATCACGTGGGGCGACTAAGGAGCCCAAAGATGCCATTTTTGGCCTCCATTCATTCGATTTAGAAATTTGCATCATGATTCCTAGCGGTGACATTTTTTTGAGTTCCGTAACTCAATCATAGTGATTTTAAGACTCCGTGCGAAGCTAGTAAAAGCTATTTTGAAATCCATAAGTCCATGTCGATAGGCATCGCGAAGGCTCGCAAAATTGACGGTTTTCAAAGATGGTCATTACGGCCTCCGTTCGAGGCGAATTCAGTCAACATTTATGGAGATTGGCGATTTTGACCAAGATAGATCCGATCGCCATGAAAAGTGACTGTTGGAAGCCCAATAAGGATGTAATTTAACGTTATCGAAAAGTAAAATTCTTACGGGTATCACGTGGGCGTTGAAGAGACAAAGATGCCATTTTGGCCTCTTCATTCGGGCAGATTTACGGCGATTGGCGATTTTTGACCAAGATAGATCCGGTCGCCATGAAAAGTGACTGTTGGAAGCCCAATAGGATGTAATTTAATGTATCGAAAAGTAAAATTCTTACGGGTATCACATGGGCGGTTTGAAGAGACAAAAGATGCCATTTGGCCTCCATTCATGCGGATTTCCCAACATTTACGGTGATTGGCAGATTTTTGACCAAGATAGATCAGTCGCCACTAAAAGTGACTGTTGACCCAATAGGATGTAATTCAATGCATCAAAAAGTAAAATTCTTACAGTATCACGTGGGCGGTGAAGAGACAAAAGATGCCATTTTGGCCTCCTTCGATGCCGATTTCTATCAGCATTTACGGAGATTGGTGGATTTTTGACCAAGATAGATCCGGTCGCCATGAAAAGTGACTGTTGGAAGCCCAACATGACCTAATTTAGAGGATCAAAATTATAATTCTTCTGAGTTATCACGTGGGGCGGCTAAGGAGCCCAAAGATGCCATTTTGGCCTCCATTAAGGGAAATTTCTGTCACGATTCCTAGCGGTGACATTTTTTTTGACCAAGTAACTCCAATCGCCGTGAAATCTGGACTGTTGCGAAGCTAGTAGGATGCTATTTTTTGAAATCCCATAAGTCCATGTTCGATAGGCATCACGAAGGCTCGCAAAATTGACAAAGATGTCATTTGGCCTCAGTTCGAGGCCGATTTCTGTCAACATTTATGGAGATTGGCGGATTTTGACCAAGATAGATCCAATCGCCAGAAAAGTGACACGTGGAAGCCCAACGGGATGTAATTTTGCGTTATCCAAAAGTAAAATTCTTACGGGTATCACGTGGGCGGTGAAGAGACAAAAGATGCCATTTTGGCCTCCACCGAACGATTTCTAGGAGATTGGCGGATTTTTGACCAAGATAGATCAATCGCCATTAAAAGTGACCTGTTGGAAGCCCAATAGGATGTAATTTAATGTATCGAAAAGTAAAATTCTTACAGGTATCACATGGGGCAGCTAAATAGACAAAAGATGCCATTTGGCCTCCATTCGTGCGATTTACGTCAACATTTACGGCGTTGGCGGATTTTTTGACCAAGATAGATCCGATCGCCACTAAAGTGACACAATTGGAAGCCCAATAGGATGTAATTCAATGTATCAAAAGTAAAATTCTTACGGGTATCACGTGGGCGGTGAAGAGACAAAAGATGCCATTTTGGCCTCCGTTCGTGCGAGTTTACGTCAACATTTACGGCGATTGGCAGATTTTTGACCAAGATAGATCAGTCACCACGAAAAGTGACCTGTTGGAAGCCCAACGGGATGTAATTCAACGCATCAAAAAGTAAAATTCTTACGGGTATCACGTGGGCGGTGAAGAGACAAAAGATGCCATTTTGGCCTCCATTGACGATTTCTATCAACATTTACGGAGATTGGTGGATTTTTGACCAAGATAGATCGATCACCATGAAAAGTGACTGTTGGAAGCCCAACATGACCTAATTTAGAGGATCGAAAAGTATAATTCTTACGGTTATCACGTGGGGCGACTAAGGAGCCCAAAGATGCCATTTTGGCCTCCATTCGATGGAAATTTACGTCACGATTCTAAGCGGTGATATTTTTTTGAGTTCCAAGTAACTCAATCATAGTGATTCTTGGACTCCGTCTGAAGCTAGTAGAAAGCTATTTTTGAAATCCATAAGTCCATGTCATCCTGAAGGCTAGGCATCGCGAAGGCTCGTAAAATTTGGCGGTGCGGTTTTCAAAAAGATGTCATTTTGGCCTCCAGTTAGAAAAGAATTTCTTAAGGGTGCGTCAAAAGATGCATTTATGGAGATTGGCAGATTTTGACCAAGATAGATCCGATCGCCACGAAAAGTGACTGTTGGAAGCCCAATAGGGATGTAATTTAACGTTATCGAAAAGTAAAATTCTTACGAGGTATCACATGGGCGGTTTGAAGAGACAAAAGATGCCATTTTGGCCTCCATTCAGGCAGATTTACGTCACATTTACGGCGATTGGCGGATTTTGACCAAGATAGATCCGGTCGCCACGAAAAGTGACTGTTGGAAGCCCAATAGGATGTAATTTAACGTATCAAAAGTAAAATTCTTACATGTATCACATGGGCGGTTGAAGAGACAAAGATGCCATTTTGGCCTCATTCATGCGAATTTACGTCAACATTTACGGTGATTGGCGATTTTTGACCAAGATAGATCCGGTCGCCATAAAAAGTGACTGTTGGAAGCCCAAGGATGTAATTCAATGCATCAAAATGTAAAATTCTTACGGGTATCATGTGGGCGGTGAAGAGACAAAAGATGCCATTTTGGCCTCCTTTCGACGATTTCTATCAACATTTACGGAGATTGGTGGATTTTTGTCCAAGATAGATCCGATCGCCATGAAAAGTGACATTTTGGAAGCCCAACATGACCTAATTTAGAGAATCGAAAATTATAATTCTTCAGATTTATCACGTGGGGCGGCTAAAGGAGCCCAAAGATGCCATTTGGCCTCCATTCGGAAATTTACGTCACGATTCCTAGCGGTGACATTTTTTGAGTTCCGTAACTCAATCATAGTGATCTTGGACTCCGTCTGCGAAGCTAGTAAGAAAGCTATTTTGAAATCCATAAGTCCATATCTGATATAGGCATCACGAAGGCTCGCAAAATTGACGGTTTTTCAAAGAGGTCATTACGGCCTTCGTTCGGGCAGATTTAATCAACATTTATGGAGATTGGAAGATTTTGACCAAGATAGATCCGATCGCCACGAAAAGTGACTGTTGGAAGCCCAATAGGATGTAATTTAACGTTATCGAAAAAGTAAAATTCTTGGTATCACGTGGGCGGTGAAGAGACAAAAAGATGCCATTTGGCCTCTGTTCGACCCGCAGATTTCTAGCGATTGGCGGATTTTGACCAAGATAGATCGATCGCCATTAAAAGTGACTGTTGGAAGCCCAATAGGATGTAATTTAATGTATCGAGAAGTAAAATTCTTACAGGTATCACATGGGCGGTGAATAGACAAAGATGCCATTTTGGCCTCCATTCGTGCGATTTACGTCAACATTTAAGCGATTGGCGATTTTTTGACCAAGATAGATCGATCGCCACTAAAGTGACTGTTGGAAGCCCAATAGGATGTAATTCAATGTATCAAAAAGTAAAATTCTTCACGGGTATCACGTGGGCGGCTAAAGAGACAAAAGATGCCATTTTGGCCTCGGATTAGTGTCTGATTTACATCAACATTTAAACGATTGGCGGATTTTTGCAAGATAGATCAATCGCCATGAAAAGTGACTGTTCGAAGCCCAACGGGATGTAATTCAATGCATCAAAAAGTAAAATTCTTACGGTATCACGTGGGCGGTGAAGAGACAAAAGATGCCATTTTGGCCTCCATTCGACGATTTCTATCAACATTTACGGAGATTGGTGGATTTTTGACCAAGATAGATCCGGTCGCCATGAAAAGTGACTGTTGGAAGCCCAACATGACCTAATTTAGAGGATCAAAAGTAAAATTCTTACGGTTATCACGTGGGGCGGCTAAGGAGCCCAAAGATGCCATTTGGCCTCCATTCGAGGAGAATTTACGTCAACATTCCTAGCGGTGATATTTTTTGAGTTCCGTAGATCCAATCATAGTGATCTGGACTCCGTGGAAGCTAGTAGGATGTAATTTTTGAAATCAAAAAGTCCATCTTCATAGGCATCGCGTGGGCTCGCAAAATTGAGAGACAAAGAGGTCATTTTGGCCTCCGTTCGGGCGATTTCTATCAGCATTTATGGAGATTGGGCAGATTTTTGACCAAGATAGATCGGTCGCCATGAAAAGTGACTGTTGGAAGCCCAACGAGGATGTAATTCTTTATTATCAAAAGTAAAATTCTTACCCCGGTATCACGTGGGCGGTGAAGAGACAAAAGATGCCATTTGGCCTCCATTCATGTTTTGGCCCAGATTTCTAGCGATTGGCATTTTTGACCAAGATAGATCCGATTCGTCATGACAAAAGTGACACATTTGGAAGCCCAATAGGATGTAATTTAATGTATCAAATAGTAAAATTCTTTGGCATCACGAGGTATCACATGGGCGGTTTGAAGAGACAAAAGATGCCATTTTGGCCTCCATTCATGCGATTTACGTCAACATTTACGGTGATTGGCGGTTTTTGACCAAGATAGATCGATCGCCATAAAAAGTGACTGTTGGAAGCCCAATAGGATGTAATTTAATGTATCAAAATGTAAAATTCTTACAGGTATCACGTGGGCGGTTGAAGAGACAAAAAGATGCCATTTGGCCTCCCTTGACGATTTCTATCAACATTTACGGAGATTGGCGGATTTTTGACCAAGATGGATCCGGTCGCCATGAAAAGTGACCTTTGAAGCCCAACATGACCTAATTTAGAGGATCGAAAAGTATAATTCTTACAGGTTATCACGTGGGGCGCTAAAGGAGCCCAAGATGCCATTTTGGCCTCCATTCGGGAAATTTACGTCACGATTCTAGCGGTGACATTTTTTTGAGTTCCGTAACTCAATCATAGTGATTACGGACTCCGTGAGAAGCTAGTAGAAAGCTATTTTGAAAATCCATAAGTCCATGTCTGATAGGCATCGCGAAGGCTCATAAAATTGACGGTTTTCAAAGAGGTCATTACGGCCTCCGTTAGGGCGGATTTACGTCAACATTTATGGAGATTGGCGAGATTTTGACCAAGATAGATCCGGTCGCCATGAAAAGTGACACATTGGAAGCCTAATAGGATGTAATTTACAACGTTATCGAAAAGTAAAATTCTTACGGGTATCACGTGGGCGGTGAAGAGACAAAGATGCCATTTTTGGCCTACGTTCGAGGCGATTTGGCGATTGGCGATTTTTGACCAAGATAGATCGATCGCCACGAAAAGTGACTGTTGGAAAGCCCAATAGGATGTAATTTAATGTATCGAAAAGTAAAATTCTTACAGGTATCCATGGGCAGCTGAAGTATCACATTTCTATCAACATTTACGGAGATTGGCGGATTTTGAAAGAGACAACTAAAAGATGTTGGAAGCCATTTTGGCCTCAATTCATTCTTACAGCAGGTATCACATGGGCGTGAAGAGACAAAGATGCCATTTTGCATTTAAGGCGATTGGCGATTGGCATTTTGACCAAGATAGATCGATCGCCACGAAAAGTGACCTGTTCGAAGCCTTGGGATGTAATTCACGCATCAAAAAGTAAAAATTCTTACAGGTATCACATGGGCAGGCTGAAGGACAAAGATGCCATTTTGGCCTCCATTCATGCAGATTTCTATCAACCATTTACGGCGATTGGTGGATTTTTTGACCAAGATAGATCGATCGCCATGAAAAGTGACACATTGGAAGCTTAACGGGATGTAATTCAACGTATCAAATAGTAAAATTTCTGGCGGTATCACGTGGGCAGTTGAAGAGACAAAGATGCCATTTTTGGCC
>JADLZK010010838.1:0-11561 GCA_015847255.1 Hyparrhenia diplandra | reverse complement strand
GTGGATAGATTAGATGATGGTAGGATCAATTACATTTGTTCCCCAACCGTTAATATATGTTTCTTGATGTGACATTAGGGCCTGCTGCGCTGATTTCAGCTCGAACTCAAAAGAAAGAGAAGTTTCCAATCCGGCTATGGAATCGAGCTAGACTTTTTTTGCGGTTGTGGAATCAAATGCCTCACCCTAGAGAACGTAAATTTGAACAAGTGGACCATTAGAGAGTTTTTCTATGAATCACTTGTCATACGCCTCAAAGTAGCACTTGTTTAGAGTGAAATCTTGAATTCCATCGAAAAATCTTCGTATGGTCGACCTACGCATCAAACAAGAAGGGGAACGACACGAAAAGGTACATAGGAAGTTAGGGTAGATAGGTTAGATGATGGTAGGATCAATTACATTGCGTTCCCCAACCGTTATATATGTTTCTAGATGTGACATTAGGGCCTCGCCGGGCGCTGATTTCAGCTCGAACTCAAAACAAAGAGAAGTTTCCAATCCGGCTATGGAATCGAGCTAGACTTTTTTTGCGGTTGTGCAATCAAATGCCTCACCCTAGAGAACGTAAATTTGAACAAGTGGACCATTAGAGAGTTTTTCTATGAATCACTTGTCATACGCCTCAAAGTAGCACTTGTTTAGAGTGAAATCTTGGAATTCCATCGAAAATCTCTGTGTCGACCTACGTACCGAAACAAGAAGGGGAACGACACGAAAGGTACATAGGAAGTTAGGGTAGATAGGTTAGATGATGGTAGGATCAATTACATTGCGTTCCCCAACCGTTAATATATGTTTCTAGATGTGACATTAGGCCTCGCTGGCGCCGATTTCAGCTCGAACTCAAAACAAAGAGAAGTTTCCAATCCGCTATGGAATCGAGCTAGACTTTTTTGCGGTTGTGCAATCAAATGCCTCACCCTAGAGAACGTAAATTTGAACAAGTGGACCATTAGAGAGTTTTTCTATGAATCACTTGTCATACGCCTCAAAGTAGCACTTGTTTAGAGTGAAATCTTGGAATTCCATCGAAAATCTCTCGGTCGACCTACGCATCAAAACAAGAAGGGGGAACGACACCTAAAGGTACATAGGAAGTTAGGTAGATAGGTTAGATGATGGTAGGATCAATTACATTGGCGCTCCCCAACCGTTAATATATGTTTCTTGATGTGACATTAGGGCTTGCCGGCGCTGATTTCAGCTCGAACTCAAAACAAAGAGAAGTTTCCAATCCGCTATGGAATCGAGCTAGACTTTTTTTTTGCGGTTGTGGAATCAAATGCCTCACCCTAGAGAACGTAAATTTAAACAAGTGGACCATTAGAGAGTTTTTCTACGAATCACTTGTCATACGCCTCAAAGTAGCACTTGTTTAGAGTGAAATCTTGGAATTCCATCGAAAATCTCTGTGTCAACCTACGTACCGAAACAAGAAGGGGAACGACACGAAAGGTACATAGGAAGTTAGGGTGGATAGGTTAGATGATGGTAGGATCAATTACATTGCGTTCCCCAACCGTTATATATGTTTCTAGATGTGACATTAGGGCCTCCTGGCGCTGATTTCAGCTCGAACTCAAAACAAAGAGAAGTTTCCAATCCGCTATGGAATCGAGCTAGACTTTTTTTAATGCGGTTGTGGAATCAAATGCCTCACCCTAGAGAACGTAAATTTGAAACAAGTGGACCATTAGAGAGTTTTTCTATGAATCACTTGTCATACGCCTCAAAGTAGCACTTGTTTAGAGTGAAATCTTGGAATTCCATCGAAAATCTCTGTGTCGACCTACGTACCGAAACAAGAAGGGGAACGACACGAAAGGTACATAGGAAGTTAGGGTAGATAGGTTAGATGATGGTAGGATCAATTACATTGTGTTCCCCAACCGTTATATATGTTTCTAGATGTGAAATTAGGGCCTGCTGGCGCTGATTTCAGCTCGAACTCAAAACAAAGAGAAGTTTCGAATCCGGCTATGGAATCGAGCTAGACTTTTTTTGCGGTTGTGCAATCAAATGCCTCACCCTAGAGAACGTAAATTTAAACAAGTGGACCATTAGAGAGTTTTTCTATGAATCACTTGTCATACACCTCAAAGTAGCACTTGTTCAGAGTGAAATCTTGGAATTGCATCGAAAATCTCTCGGTCGACCTACGCATCAAAACAAGAAGGGGAACGACACGAAAGGTACATAGGAAGTTAGGGTAGATAGGTTAGATGATGGTAGGATCAATTACATTGCGTTCCCCAACCGTTAATATATGTTTCTAGATGTGACATTAGGGCTTGCTGGCGCTGATTTCAGCTCGAACTCAAAACAAAGAGAAGTTTCCAATCCGGCTATGGAATCGAGCTAGACTTTTTTTGCAGTTGTGGAATCAAATGCCTCGCCCTAGAGAACGTAAATTTAAACAAGTGGACCATTAGAGAGTTTTTCTACGAATCACTTGTCATACGCCTCAAAGTAGCACTTGTTTAGAGTGAAATCTTGGAATTCCATCGAAAATCTTCTCGTGTCGACCTACGCATCAAAAAAGAAGGGGAACGACACGAAAGGTACATAGGAAGTTAGGGTGGATAGATTAGATGATGGTAGGATCAATTACATTACGTTCCCCAACCGTTAATATATGTTTCTAGATGTGATATTAGGGCCTGCTGGCGCTGATTTCAGCTCGAACTCAAAACGAAGAGAAGTTTCCAATCCGGCTATGGAATCGAGCTAGACTTTTTTTTGTAGTTGTGGAATCAAATGCCTCACCCTAGAGAACGTAAATTTAAACAAATGGACCATTAGAGAGTTTTTCTATGAATCACTTGTCATACGCCTCAAAGTAGCACTTGTTCAGAATGAAATCTTGGAATTCCATCGAAAATCTCTGTGTCAACCTACGTACCGAAACAAGAAGGGGAACGACACGAAAGGTACATAGGAAGTTAGGGTGGATAGGTTAGATGATGGTAGGATCAATTACATTGCGTTCCCCAACCGTTATATATGTTTCTAGATGTGACATTAGGGCCTGCTGGCGCTGATTTCAGCTCGAACTCAAAACAAAGAGAAGTTTCCAATCCGCTATGGAATCGAGCTAGACTTTTTTTGGTTGTGCAATCAAATGCCTCACCCTAGAGAACGTAAATTTGAACAAATGGACCATTAGAGAGTTTTTCTATGAATCACTTGTCATACGCCTCAAAGTAGCACTTGTTTAGAGTGAAATCTTGGAATTCCATCGAAAATCTCTATGTCGACCTACGTACCGAAACAAGAAGGGGAACGACACGAAAGGTACATAGGAAGTTAGGGTAGATAGGTTAGATGATGGTAGGATCAATTACATTGCGTTCCCCAACCGTTAATATATGTTTCTAGATGTGACATTAGGGCCTGTTGCGCTGATTTCAGCTCGAACTCAAAAGAAAGAGAAGTTTCCAATCCGGCTATGGAATCGAGCTAGACTTTTTTTGCGGTTGTGGAATCAAATGCCTCACCCTAGAGAACGTAAATTTGAACAAGTGGACCATTAGAGAGTTTTTCTATGAATCACTTGTCATACGCCTCAAAGTAGCACTTGTTTAGAGTGAAATCTTGGAATTCCATCGAAAATCTCTGTGTCGACCTACGTACCGAAACAAGAAGGGGAACGACACGAAAGGTACATAGGAAGTTAGGGTAGATAGGTTAGATGATGGTAGGATCAATTACATTGTGTTCCCCAACCGTTATATATGTTTCTAGATGTGAAATTAGGGCTCATTGGCGCGCTGATTTCAGCTCGAACTCAAAACAAAGAGAAGTTTCGAATCCGGCTATGGAATCGAGCTGGACTTTTTTTGCGGTTGTGCAATCAAATGCCTCACCCTAGAGAACGTAAATTTAAACAAGTGGACCATTAGAGAGTTTTTCTATGAATCACTTGTCATACACCTCAAAGTAGCACTTGTTCAGAGTGAAATCTTGGAATTGCATCGAAAATCTCTGTATCGACCTACGTACCGAAACAAGAAGGGGAACGACACGAAAGGTACATAGGAAGTTAGGGTAGATAGGTTAGATGATGGTAGGATCAATTACATTGCGTTCCCCAACCGTTAATATATGTTTCTAGATGTGACATTAGGGGCTTCTTTGCGCTGATTTCAGCTCGAACTCAAAACAAAGAGAAGTTTCCAATCCGGCTATGGAATCGAGCTAGACTTTTTTTGCAGTTGTGGAATCAAATGCCTCGCCCTAGAGAACGTAAATTTAAACATGTGGACCATTAGAGAGTTTTTCTACGAATCACTTGTCATACGCCTCAAAGTAGCACTTGTTTAGAGTGAAATCTTGGAATTCCATCGAAAATCTCTGTGTCAACCTACGCATCAAACAAGAAGGGAACGACATGAAAGGTACATAGGAAGTTAGGTAGATAGGTTAGATGATGGTAGGATCAATTACATTGCGTTCCCCAACCGTTAATATATGTTTCTAGATGTGACATTAGGGCCTCCTTTGCGCTGATTTCAGCTCGAACTCAAAACGAAGAGAAGTTTCCAATCCGGTTATGGAATCGAGCTAGACTTTTTTTGTAGTTGTGGAATCAAATGCCTCACCCTAGAGAACGTAAATTTGAACAAGTGGACCATTAGAGAGTTTTTCTATGAATCACTTGTCATACGCCTCAAAGTAGCACTTGTTTAGAGTGAAATCTTGGAATTCCATCGAAAATCTCTATGTCAACCTACGTCTGCAAACAAGAAGGGGAACGACACGAAAGGTACATAGGAAGTTAGGGTAGATAGGTTAGATGATGGTAGGATCAATTACATTGTGTTCCCCAACCGTTATATATGTTTCTAGATGTGACATTAGGGCTGTGGCGCCGATTTCAGCTCGAACTCAAAACAAAAAGAGAAGTTTCCAATCCGGCTATGGAATCGAGCTAGACTTTTTTTGCGGTTGTGGAATCAAATGCCTCACCCTAGAGAACGTAAATTTAAACAAGTGGACCATTAGAGAGTTTTTCTACGAATCACTTGTCATACGCCTCAAAGTAGCACTTGTTCAGAATGAAATCTTGGAATTCCATCGAAAATCTCTGTGTCAACCTACGTACCGAAACAAGAAGGGGAACGACACGAAAGGTACATAGGAAGTTAGGGTGGATAGATTAGATGATGGTAGGATCAATTACATTGCGTTCCCCAACCGTTAATATATGTTTCTAGATGTGACATTAGGGCTGCATTTGATTTCAGCTCAACTCAAAAAAAAGAGAAGTTTCCAATCCGGCTATGGAATCGAGCTAGACTTTTTTTTAGTTGTGGAATCAAATGCCTCACCCTAGAGAACGTAAATTTAAACAAGTGGACCATTAGAGAGTTTTTCTACGAATCACTTGTCATACGCCTCAAAGTAGCACTTGTTCAGAGTGAAATCTTGGAATTCCATCGAAAATCTCTGTGAACCTACGTACCGAAACAAGAAGGGGAACGACACGAAAAGGTACATAGGAAGTTAGGGTGGATAGGTTAGATGATGGTAGGATCAATTACATTACGTTCCCCAACCGTTAATATATGTTTCTAGATGTGATATTAGACTTTCTCGGCGGCGCTGATTTCAGCTCGAACTCAAAACGAAGAGAAGTTTCCAATCCGGCTATGGAATCGAGCTAGACTTTTTTTTGTAGTTGTGGAATCAAATGCCTCACCCTAGAGAACGTAAATTTAAACAAATGGACCATTAGAGAGTTTTTCTATGAATCACTTGTCATACGCCTCAAAGTAGCACTTGTTTAGTGTGAAATCTTGGAATTCCATCGAAAATCTCTGTGTCGACCTACGTACCGAAACAAGAAGGGGAACGACACGAAAGGTACATAGGAAGTTAGGGTGGATAGGTTAGATGATGGTAGGATCAATTACATTGCGTTCCCCAACCGTTATATATGTTTCTAGATGTGACATTAGGGCCTGCTGGCGCTGATTTCAGCTCGAACTCAAAACAAAGAGAAGTTTCGAATCCGGCTATGGAATCGAGCTAGACTTTTTTTGCGGTTGTGCAATCAAATGCCTCACCCTAGAGAACGTAAATTTGAACAAATGGACCATTAGAGAGTTTTTCTATGAATCACTTGTCATACGCCTCAAAGTAGCACTTGTTTAGTGTGAAATCTTGGAATTCCATCGAAAATCTATATGTCGACCTACGTACCGAAACAAGAAGGGGAACGACACGAAAGGTACATAGGAAGTTAGGGTAGATAGGTTAGATGATGGTTGGATCAATTACATTGCGTTCCCCAACCGTTAATATATGTTTCTAGATGTGACATTAGGGGGGCTGGCGCGCTGATTTCAGCTCGAACTCAAAACAAAGAGAAGTTTCCAATCCGGCTATGGAATCGAGCTAGACTTTTTTTGCGGTTGTGGAATCAAATGCCTCACCCTAGAGAACGTAAATTTGAACAAGTGGACCATTAGAGAGTTTTTCTACGAATCACTTGTCATACGCCTCAAAGTAGCACTTGTTTAGAGTGAAATCTTGGAATTCCATCGAAAATCTCTGTGTCAACCTACGTACCGAAACAAGAAGGGGAACGACACGAAAAGGTACATAGGAAGTTAGGGTAGATAGGTTAGATGATGGTAGGATCAATTACATTGCGCCTCCCAACCGTTAATATATGTTTCTAGATGTGACATTAGGCTGGCCGCGCTGATTTCAGCTCTCAAACAAAGAACTCAAAACAAAGAGAAGTTTCCAATCCGGCTATGGAATCGAGCTAGACTTTTTTTGCAGTTGTGGAATCAAATGCCTCGCCCTAGAGAACGTAAATTTAAACAAGTGGACCATTAGAGAGTTTTTCTACGAATCACTTGTCATACGCCTCAAAGTAGCACTTGTTCAGAATGAAATCTTGGAATTCCATCGAAAATCTACGCCCTCAAAGTAGTGTCAACCTACGCATCAAACAAGAAGGGGAACGACACCTAAAGGTACATAGGAAGTTAGGGTGGATAGGTTAGATGATGGTAGGTTCAATTACATTATGCCTCCCCAACCGTTAATATATGTTTCTAGATGTGACATTAGGGCTCGCGCGCTGATTTCAGCTCGAACTCAAAACAAAGAGAAGTTTCCAATCCGCTATGGAATCGAGCTAGACTTTTTTTTGCGCTTGTGGAATCAAATGCCTCACCCTAGAGAACGTAAATTTGAACAAGTGGACCATTAGAGAGTTTTTCTAAGAATCACTTGTCACACGCCTCAAAGTAGCACTTGTTCAGAATGAAATCTTGGAATTCCATCGAAAATCTCTCGTGGTCGACCTACGCATCAAACAAGAAGGGGAACGACACGAAAGGTACATAGGAAGTTAGGGTAGATAGGTTAGATGATGGTAGGATCAATTACATTGCGTTCCCCAACCGTTATATATGTTTCTAGATGTGACATTAGGGACTGCTGGCGCTGATTTCAGCTCAAACTCAAAACAAAGAGAAGTTTCGAATTCGGCTATGGAATCGAGCTGGACTTTTTTTGCGGTTGTGCAATCAAATGCCTCACCCTAGAGAACGTAAATAAGAACTAGTGGACGATTAGAGAGTTTTTCTATGAATCACTTGCCATACGCCTCAAAGTAGCACTTGTTCAGAGTGAAATCTTGGAATTCCATCGAAAATCTCTGTGTCGACCTACGTTCCGAAACAAGAAGGGGAACGACACGAAAAGTATATAGGAAGTTAGGGTAGATAGGTTAGATGATGGTAGGATCAATTACATTGCGTTCCCCAACCATTAATATATGTTTCTAGATGTGACATTAGGGCCTGCTGGCGCTGATTTCAGCTCGAACTCAAAACAAAGAGAAGTTATGGAATCGAGCTAGACTTTTTTTGCGGTTGTGGAATCAAATTCCTCACCCTAGAGAACGTTAATTTGAACAAGTGGACCATTAGAGAGTTTTTCTATGAATCACTTGTCATACGCCTCAAAGTAGCACTTGTTCAGAGTGAAATCTTGGAATTCCATCAAAAATCTCTGTGTCGACCTACGTATCGAAACAAGAAGGGAATGACACGAAAGGTACATAGGAAGTTAGGTGGGATAGTGTAACATCCCCGACATTAAAAAGTAATTAAAATATTAAATATGACCAATATCATGTGTTATTATTAAGCATCATGACCTAAATGCATTTCAAGTTTCAATATTAACATGTATATGCTGCATATGAGTATTAAATTATTGTCCGTGTTGTTAATGGTACTTCCCTCGTTATGATGTTTGAATGGTGATTTATTCTTTATTTAAATATCAAATCTGTTAATTAATTATTTTATAAATTTCAAATTCATATTTTAAATTCGAAATTCCTATTTTCAAAACTACTTGAAATTTGACGATGAGCCCAAAAGCGCAAGTGTAGATCTTGTTAAATTGAGAAACTTTTGTTCAAGGAGATTTTCAACCTCTATTCAATTTTTGGGAGATTTTTGAAGAAGAAGAGAGGAAGACTAACTAGTACACTACTTCGAGATAGCTGCACCAACGTGCTTGCATGCCGCCTGCTACGCCACCGCCGCACGCCGTTAGCCATCTTCACGCATGTTGCCACGATTCCACAAACCAGCACGGTGGCAAGGAACAAGCAGAGGTGGCACACGTCCCGAAGCTTCACTCCTCATCTTTACCCACCGAAAGCCGCCACCGTCTTTTTTTTCCTTTGCCGCCGTCGATGCGCGGGCTGGTCGGGCAAAAAAATTAGTCGCAGCCAGAGGCCACATCGGCGCCCAACTCTCCCCTCCCACACCTTCGCAGCAACGCCTCCATCTCCTTTTGATCCTCCTTGCCGAAACACCGCAGCAGCCAGCCCATGCATAGCAGCTAAGCGCAGAACCGCCGCCGATAGGGCAGCATAGCCGCTGGCCATCGGCCACGCCGCAATTTTGAGCCCGGCCGCTTGGGACCACGAGCTAGCTTGCGGATCTTAGGGCTGCAGACCTAGCCGCGGGCGCAGCTAAGCCGCCCTATCTTTGCCACCGACGTCAGCCGAAGACAAACAAAGTTAGCGGCCATGGGGCGCGGAGTTGCCGGCTCACGCGGCCACGCCTCCCGTCCATCCCGAGCCAAACCATGACCACCATCGGGTGCGCCTCGCTGTTGTGGTGCTTCCCCTCACACTCCCTCGATCGCCGGCATGACCTCCCCGCGAAACCGAGCTCCGACAGCCTCTGTTTTCAATTCGCGACCAGGATCCTAGCCAGCAATAGAAACTCTTCCAAGGGCCTAACTGCACAACTCGTGACTCGGGTGAATAGTGGTGTACAATGCGTTTTCTCCCTTTCCAGATTATATGCTGATTTTGTTATTTTCATATCTATTTATTGGTGCCCGATAAAATTATAAAATTTATTCTGTAGCCTTGTTATATGATGCTCTTTCATGGAAAAATATTAGTTATCCATAATCAATAGTTTTGGTATGAGATAAAAATACCTCTTTAATTAAGAAATGCAACTTCCATGGTCAGTAGGCTAAAATAAATATCCAATGATCATGAAACTTGCTTTGTATCTATTTTATTCTAGTTGTTCTTTTGAATAAAACATATACGATCTCTTAGTGATAAAATGATTGGTGAGTGTGTTGGTTATGCAAGATGGTTAGTGAATAGAATACCCACATATAAACTGCATGTGTATGTGTTGCTTTCTTGATAACCACGTGATGGAGTTGTTGTTCAAGTGATTAGAATACTTTATGAAACCGAACCCTAGTGGTATTAGAAGGAGAGTTGTACTCAATTTCATAAGTTGTTTAAAGTTCTTTATGCACTTGTATGCTTTTCATCATGCATCATGGCATGCATTCCGTTATGTTAAGCAATGCATCATGTGTTATGTGTAGTAAACGAAAAGAGAAAGGTTGAAGCTGCAAGTACCAAGCGTGCAGACGCTTTGTTCTCATTGAAATTAAGGCAAAGTGCATGACGAATCTTTGCTTCCGGCTTTTACGCCTATTATTCGAGTTTTTCTTTGCTTTCCAATGTTCAAGTATTATATTTCTGGTTCAAGTTCAAGTTTCTTGTTCATGAGATTCAAGTTTCAAGTTTCCATTTACATACACTTGGTGCCGGTTTATCCGGAGGTGCAATTTGGCTCTTATATTCAGGTGCCCGTGAGTAAGTGCCGGCCCCACTTACCGGGCTTTACCGGTAAATGCTAAGGAGTATTCAAGTGCTGTCCGTTTCAGACGGAAACTACTATTTAGTTGGAGTTCCAGTAATTCATTCATGAATTCTCATGAGTTGATTGTTCTTTGGTTCTTAATGTACTTGTTGAGTGTTTTCACTCACCCTTGTGTTTATTTGGTTTTTAGGTGCTAAACCATCACGACTTGCATGGGCACTGGGAGTAGCACCATCATCACAAGTACTCACTTTTCGTTTACAAACGCGTAATCTTTTACATAACGGCTGTAATAGGTTTGTTTTAGTCTTGTTGAATGTGTGTTGGGTAGCCCCTGATGGTTTTTCTAGCCGGGGCGTTTATAGATTAGATGGTGGTAGGATCAATTACATTATGTTCCCAAACCGTTAATATATGTTTCTAGATGTGACATTAGAGATTGCCGGGCGCCGATTTCAGCTCGAACTCAAAACAAAGAGAAGTTTCCAATCCGGCTATGGACTCGAGCTAGACTTTTTTGTAGTTGTGGAATCAAATGCCTCACCCTAGAGAACGTAAATTTAAACAAATGGACCATTAGAGAGTTTTTCTATGAATCACTTGTCATACGCCTCAAAGTAGCACTTGTTTGGAGTGAAATTTTTGAATTCCATCGAAAATCTACGTGTCGACCTACGCATCAAAACAACAAGAGGAACGACCACGAAAGGTACATAGGAAGTTAGGTGGATAGGTTAGATGATGGTAGGATCAATTACATTGCGCGTTCCCCAACCGTTATATATGTTTTTAGATGACATTAGGGACTCTTGGCGCTGATTTCAGCTCGAAACTCAAAACAAAGAGAAGTTTCCAATCCGGCTATGGAATCGAGCTAGACTTTTTTTGCGGTTGTGCAATCAAATGCCTCACCCTAGAGAACGTAAATTTGAACAAATGGACCATTAGAGAGTTTTTCTATGAATCACTTGTCATACGCCTCAAACTAGCACTTGTTTAGTGTGAAATCTTGGAATTCCATCGAAAATCTATATGTCGACCTACGTGCATCAAACAAGAAGGGGAACGACACGAAAGGTACATAGGAAGTTAGGTAGATAGGTTAGATGATGGTTGGATCAATTACATTGCGTTCCCCAACCGTTAATATATGTTTCTAGATGTGACATTAGGGCACAACTTGGCGAATTTCAGCTTCGAACTCAAAACAAAGAGAAGTTTCCAATCAGGCTATGGAATCGAGCTAGACTTTTGCGGTTGTGGAATCAAATGCCTCACCCTAGAGAACGTAATTTAAACAAGTGGACCATTAGAGAGTTTTTCTATGAATCACTTGTCATACGCCTCAAAGTAGCACTTGTTTAGTGTGAAATC
>JADLZK010010837.1:0-123149 GCA_015847255.1 Hyparrhenia diplandra | reverse complement strand
GTTCTTCAAATTTAGGTTTTCTAGGGTGAGGCATTTGATTCCCCAACCGCGAAAAAAGTCTAGCTCGATTCTATAGCCGGATTGGAAACTTCTCTTTGTTTTGGGTTCGCTGAAATCTGCTAAGCGATCCCTAAATGTCACATCTAGAAACATATATTAACGGTTGGGGAACGCAATGTAATTGATCCTACCATCATATAACCTATCCACCCTAACTTCCTATGTAACTTTCGTGTCGTTCCCCTTGTTGTTTCGGTACGTAGGTCGACATAGAGATTTTCGAAGAAATTTTAGATTTCACTCTAAACAAGTGCTACTTTGAGGCCTATGACAAGTGATTCTTAGAAAAACTCTCTAATGGTTCACTTCTTCAAATTTAGGTTTTCTAGGGTGAGGCATTTGATTCCCCAACCGCGAAAAAGTCTAGCTCGATTCTATAGCCGGATTGGAAAGTTCCCTTTGTTTTGGGTTGCGCTGAAATCTGCACAAGCAGTCCCTAAATGTCACATCCAGAAACATATATTAACAGTTGGGGAACGCAATGTAATTGATCCTAGCATCATCTAACCTATCCACCCTAACCGTATGTACCTTTAGTGTCGTTCCCTTCTAGTTTTGGTACGTAGGTCGATAGAGATTTCCGGTGGATTTTCAAGATTTCACTCTAAACAAGTGCTACTTTGAGGCCTATGACAAGTGATTCTTAGAAAAACTCTCTAATGGTTCAGTTCTTCAAATTTAGGTTTTCTAGGGTGAGGCATTTGATTCCCCAACCGCGAAAAAGTCTAGCTCGATTCTATAGCCGGATTGGAAACTTCTCTTTGTTTTGGGTTCACGCTGAAATCTGCGCAAGCAGTCCCTAAATGTCACATCCAGAAACATATATTAACGGTTGGGGAACGCAATGTAATTGATCCTACCATCATATAACCTATCCACCCTAACTCCTATGTACCTTATTTCGGTACGTAGGTCGACACAGAGATTTTCGAAGGAATTCCAAGATTTCACTCTAAACACATGCTACTTTGAGGCCCATGACAAGTGATTCTTAGAAAAAACTCTCTAATGATCCACTTCTTCAAATTTAGCTTCTCTAGGGTGAGGCATTTGATTCCCCAACCGCGAAAAAGTCTAGCTCGATTCTATAGCCGGATTGGAAACTTCTCTTTGTTTTGGGTTCGCGCTTTGAAAATCTGCGCATAGCGATCCCTAAATGTCACATCCAGAAACATATATTAACGGTTGGGGAACGCAATATAATTGATCCTACCATCATCTAACCTATCCACCCTAACTCCTATGTACCTTATTTCGGTACGTAGGTCGACACAGAGATTTTCGATGGAATTACAAGATTTCACTACATGCTACTTTGAGGCCTATGACAAGTGATTCTTAGAAAAACTCTCTAATGATCCACTTCTTCAAATTTAGCTTCTCTAGGGTGAGGCATTTGATTCCCCAACCGCGAAAAAGTCTAGCTCAATTCTATAGCCGGATTGGAAACTTCTCTTTGTTTTGGGTTCGCGCTGAAATCTGCGCAAGCAGTCCCTAAATGTCACATCCAGAAACATATATTAACGGTTGGGGAACGCAATGTAATTGATCCTACCATCATATAACCTATCCACCCTAACTTCCTATGTAACTTTCATGTCGTTCCCCTTGTTGTTTCGGTACGTAGGTCGACATAGAGATTTTCGAAGAAATTTTAGATTTCACTCTAAACAAGTGCTACTTTGAGGCCTATGACAAGTGATTCTTAGAAAAACTCTCTAATGGTTCACTTCTTCAAATTTAGGTTTTCTAGGGTGAGGCATTTGATTCCCCAACCGCGAAAAAGTCTAGCTCGATTCTATAGCCGGATTGGAAACTTCTCTTTGTTTTGGGTTCGCGCTGAAATCTGCACAAAAGGTCCCTAAATGTCACATCCGAGAAACATATATATTAACGGTTGGGGAACGCAATGTAATTGATCCTAGCATCATCTAACCTATCCACCCTAACCGTATGTACCTTTAGGTGTCGTTCCCCTTCTAGTTTTGGTACGTAGGTCGATAGAGATTTCCGATGGATTTCCAAGATTTCACTCTAAACAAGTGCTACTTTGAGGCCTATGACAAGTGATTCTTAGAAAAACTCTCTAATGGTTCAGTTCTTCAAATTTAGGTTTTCTAGGGTGAGGCATTTGATTCCCCAACCGCGAAAAGTCTAGCTCGATTCTATAGCCGGATTGGAAACTTCTCTTTGTTTTGGGTTCACGCTGAAATCTGCGCAAGCATTCCCTAAATGTCACATCCGAAAACATATATTAACGGTTGGGGAAACGCAATGTAATTGATCCTACCATCATATAACCTATCCACCCTAACTTCCTATGTAACTTTCGTGTCGTTCCCCTTCTTGTTTCGGTGCGTAGGTCGACATAGAGATTTTCGAAGGAATTTCAAGATTTCACTCTAAACAAGTGCTACTTTGAGGCCTATGACAAGTGATTCTTGGAAATACTCTCTAATGGTCCACTTCTTCAAGTTTAGGTTCTCTAGGCTGAGGCATTTGATTCCCACAACCGCGAAAAAGTCTTGCTCGATTATTGCCGGATTGGAAACTTCTCTTTGTTTTGAGTTCATGCTAAAATCAGCGCTAGCGATCCCAAATGTCACATCCGAAAACATATATTAACGGTTGGGGAAGCGCAATATAATTGATCCTACCATCATCTAACCTATCCACCCTAACTCCTATGTACCTTATTTCGATGCGTGTAGGTCGGTCATAGAGATTTTCGATGGAATTCCAAGATTTCACTCTAAACACATGCTACTTTGAGGCCTATGACAAGTGATTCTTAGAAAAACTCTCTAATGATCCACTTCTTCAAATTTAGCTTCTCTAGGGTGAGGCATTTGATTCCCCAACCGCGAAAAAGTCTAGCTCGATTCTATAGCCGGATTGGAAACTTCTCTTTGTTTTGGGTTCGCGCTGAAATCTGCTGCAAGCGATCCCTAAATGTCACATCCGAAACATATATTAACGGTTGGGGAACGCAATGTAATTGATCCTAGCATCATCTAACCTATCCACCCTAACTTCGTATGTACCTTTCGTGTCGTTCCCCTTCTAGTTTTGGTACGTAGGTCGATAGAGATTTTCGATGGATTTCCAAGATTTCACTCTAAACAAGTGCTACTTTGAGGCCTATGACAAGTGATTCTTAGAAAAACTCTCTAATGGTTCAGTTCTTCAAATTTAGTTTTTTCTAGGGTGAGCCATTTGATTCCCCAACCGCGAAAAAGTCTAGCTCGATTCTATAGCCGGATTGGAAACTTCTCTTTGTTTTGGGTTCACGCTGAAATCTGCGCAAGCAGCCCTAAATGTCACATCTTGAAACATATATTAACGGTTGGGGAACGCAATGTAATTGATCCTACCATCATATAACCTATCCACCCTAACTTCCTATGTAACTTTCATGTCGTTCCCCTTGTTGTTTCGGTACGTAGGTCGACATAGAGATTTTTCGAAGGAATTTTAAGATTTCACTCTAAACAAGTGCTACTTTGAGGCCTATGACAAGTGATTCTTAGAAAAACTCTCTAATGGTTCACTTCTTCAAATTTAGGTTTTCTAGGGTGAGGCATTTGATTCCCCAACCGCGAAAAAGTCTAGCTCGATTCTATAGCCGGATTGGAAACTTCTCTTTGTTTTGGGTTCACGCTGAAAATCCGCTGCAGATCCCTAAATGTCACATCCGAGAAACATATATTAACGGTTGGGGAACGCAATGTAATTGATCCTACCATCATCTAACCTATCCACCCTAACTCCTATGTACCTTTCGTATCGTTCCCCTTCTAGTTTTGGTCGTAGGTCGATAGAGATTTTCGATGGAAATTTTAGATTTCACTCTAAACAAGTGCTACTTTGAGGCCTATGACAAGTGATTCTTAGAAAAACTCTCTAATGGTTCACTTCTTCAAATTTAGGTTTTCTAGGGTGAGGCATTTGATTCCCCAACCGCGAAAAAGTCTAGCTCGATTCTATAGCCGGATTGGAAAGTTCACTTTGTTTTGGGTTCACGCTGAAATCTGCACAAGCAGTCCCTAAATGTCACATCCGAAACATATATTAACGGTTGGGGAACGCAATGTAATTGATCCTACCATCATCTAACCTATCCACCCTAACTTCCTATGTAACTTTCGTGTCGTTTCCCCTTCTTGTTTTGATGTACGTAGGTCGATATAGAGATTTTCGAAGGAATTTTAAGATTTCACTCTAAACAAGTGCTACTTTGAGGCCTATGACAAGTGATTCTTAGAAAAACTCTCTAATGGTTCAGTTCTTCAAATTTAGGTTTTCTAGGGTGAGGCATTTGATTCCCCAACCGCGAAAAAGTCTAGCTCGATTCTATAGCCGGATTGGAAACTTCTCTTTGTTTTGGGTTCACGCTGAAATCTGCATAAGCAGTCCCTAAATGTCACATCCGAAACATATATTAACGGTTGGGGAACATAATGTAATTGATCCTACCATCATATAACCTATCCACCCCCTAACTTCCTATGTAACTTTCTGTCGTTCCCCTTCTTGTTTTTTGGTGCGTAGGTCGACATAGAGATTTTCGATGGAAATTTTAGATTTCACTCTAAACAAGTGCTACTTTGAGGCCTATGACAAGTGATTCTTAGAAAAACTCTCTAATGGTTCACTTCTTCAAATTTAGTTTTTCTAGGGTGAGGCATTTGATTCCCCAACCGCGAAAAAGTCTAGCTCGATTCTATAGCCGGATTGAAAACTTCTCTTTGTTTTGGGTTCACGCTGAAATCTGCGCAAGCATCCCTAAATGTCACATCCGAAACATATATTAACGGTTGGGGAACGCAATGTAATTGATCCTACCATCATATAACCTATCCACCCTAACTTCCTATGTAACTTTTGTGTCGTTCCCCTTCTTTTTTGATGCGTAGGTCGACATAGAGATTTTTGAAGGAATTTCAAGATTTCACTCTAAACAAGTGCTACTTTGAGGCCTATGACAAGTGATTCTTAGAAAAACTCTCTAATGGTCCACTTCTTCAAATTTAGGTTCTCTAGGGGCTGAGGCATTTGATTCCCCAACCGCGAAAAAGTCTTGCTCGATTCTATAGCGGATTGGAAACTTCTCTTTGTTTTGAGTTCATGCTAAAATCAGCGCTAAGCGATCCCAAATGTCACATCCGAAAACATATATTAACGGTTGGGGAACGCAATATAATTGATCCTACCATCATCTAACCTATCCACCCTAACTCCTATGTACCTTATTTCGTTCCCCTTCTTGTTTTGATGCATAGGTCGACATTTTTCGATGGAATTCCAAGATTTCACTCTAAACACATGCTACTTTGAGGCCTATGACAAGTGATTCTTAGAAAAACTCTCTAATGATCCACTTCTTCAAATTTAGGTTTTCTAGGGTGAGGCATTTGATTCCCCAACCGCGAAAAAAAGTCTAGCTCGATTCTATAGCCGGATTGGAAACTTCTCTTTGTTTTGGGTTCACGCTGAAATCTGCATAAGCGATCCCTAAATGTCACATCCGAAACATATATTAACGGTTGGGGAACGCAATGTAATTGATCCTACCATCATCTAACCTATCCACCCTAACTTCCTATGTACCTTTAGTGTCGTTCCCCTTCTAGTTTTGAGGCTAGGTCGATAGAGATTTTCGATGGAATTTTAAGATTTCACTCTAAACAAGTGCTACTTTGAGGCCTATGACAAGTGATTCTTAGAAAAACTCTCTAATGGTTCAGTTCTTCAAATTTAGGTTTTTTTCTAGGGTGAGGCATTTGATTCCCCAACCGCGAAAAAGTCTAGCTCGATTCTATAGCCGGATTGGAAACTTCTCTTTGTTTTGGGTTCACGCTGAAATCTGCGCAAGCATTCCCTAAATGTCACATCTAGAAAATATATATTAACGGTTGGGGAACGCAATGTAATTGATCCTACCATCATATAACCTATCCACCCTAACTTCCTATGTAACTTTCGTGTCGTTCCCCTTCTTGTTTTTTAGTGCGTAGGTCGACATAGAGATTTTCGATGGAATTTCAAGATTTCACTCTAAACAAGTGCTACTTTGAGGCCTATGACAAGTGATTCTTAGAAAAACTCTCTAATGGTCCACTTCTTCAAATTTAGGTTTTCTAGGGTGAGGCATTTGATTCCCCAACCGCGAAAAAGTCTTGCTCGATTCTATAGCCGGATTGGAAACTTCTCTTTGTTTTGAGTTCATGCTAAAATCAGCGCTAAGCAGTCCCCTAAATGTCACATCCAAAACATATATTAACGGTTGGGGAACGCAATGTAATTGATCCTACCATCATCTAACCTATCCACCCTAACTCCTATGTACCTTATTTGTCGTTCCCCTTCTTGTTTTGGTACGTAGGTCGACATAGAGATTTTCGATGGAATTTTTAGATTTCACTCTAAACAAGTGCTACTTTGAGGCCTATGACAAGTGATTCTTAGAAAAACTCTCTAATGGTCCACTTCTTCAAATTTAGGTTTTCTAGGGTGAGGCATTTGATTCCCCAACCGCGAAAAAGTCTAGCTCGATTCTATAGCCGGATTGGAAACTTCTCTTTGTTTTGGGTTCACGCTGAAATCTGCATAAGCAGTCCCTAAATGTCACATCCGAAACATATATTAACGGTTGGGGAACGCAATGTAATTGATCCTACCATCATCTAACCTATCCACCCTAACTTCCTATGTACCTTTCGTGTCGTTCCCCTTCTAGTTTTGGTACGTAGGTCGATAGAGATTTTCGATGGATTTTCAAGATTTCACTCTAAACAAGTGCTACTTTGAGGCCTATGACAAGTGATTCTTAGAAAAACTCTCTAATGGTTCAGTTCTTCAAATTTAGGTTTTCTAGGGTGAGGCATTTGATTCCCCAACCGCTTGAAAAAGTCTAGCTCGATTCTATAGCCGGATTGGAAACTTCTCTTTGTTTTGGGTTCACGCTGAAATCTGCGCAAGCGATCCCTAAATGTCACATCTTGAAACATATATTAACGGTTGGGGAACGCAATGTAATTGATCCTACCATCATATAACCTATCCACCCTAACTTCCTATGTAACTTTCATGTCGTTCCCCTTCTTGTTTTGATGCGTAGGTCGACATAGAGATTTTCGATGGAATTTTAAGATTTCACTCTAAACAAGTGCTACTTTGAGGCCTATGACAAGTGATTCTTAGAAAAACTCTCTAATGGTTCAGTTCTTCAAATTTAGGTTTTCTAGGGTGAGGCATTTGATTCCCCAACCGCGAAAAAAGTCTAGCTCGATTCTATAGCCGGATTGGAAACTTCTCTTTGTTTTGGGTTCACGCTAAAATCTGCGCAAGCAGTCCCTAAATGTCACATCCAAAACATATATTAACGGTTGGGGAACGCAATGTAATTGATCCTACCATCATCTAACCTATCCACCCTAACTTCCTATGTAACTTTCATGTCGTTCCCCTTCTTGTTTTGATGCGTAGGTCGATAGAGATTTTTCGAAGGAATTTTAAGATTTCACTCTAAACAAGTGCTACTTTGAGGCCTATGACAAGTGATTCTTAGAAAAACTCTCTAATGGTTCACTTCTTCAAATTTAGGTTTTCTAGGGTGAGGCATTTGATTCCCCAACCGCGAAAAAGTCTAGCTCGATTCTATAGCCGGATTGGAAACTTCTCTTTGTTTTGGGTTCACGCTGAAATCTGCGCAAGCGATCCCTAAATGTCACATCCGAAAACATATATTAACGGTTGGGGGAACGCAATGTAATTGATCCTACCATCATCTAACCTATCCACCCTAACCCTATGTACCTTTCATGTCGTTCCCCTTCTAGTTTTGGTGCGTAGGTCGATAGAGATTTTCGATGGATTTTAAGATTTCACTCTAAACAAGTGCTACTTTGAGGCCTATGACAAGTGATTCTTAGAAAAACTCTCTAATGGTTCACTTCTTCAAATTTAGGTTTTCTAGGGTGAGGCATTTGATTCCCCAACCGCGAAAAAGTCTAGCTCGATTCTATAGCCGGATTGGAAACTTCTCTTTGTTTTGGGTTCACGCTGAAATCTGCGCAAGCGATCCCTAAATGTCACATCCAGAAACATATATTAACGGTTGGGGAACGCAATGTAATTGATCCTAGCATCATCTAACCTATCCACCCTAACTTCGTATGTACCTTTCGTGTCGTTCCCCTTCTAGTTTTGGTACGTAGGTCGATAGAGATTTCCGATGGATTTCCAAGATTTCACTCTAAACAAGTGCTACTTTGAGGCCTATGACAAGTGATTCTTAGAAAAACTCTCTAATGGTTCAGTTCTTCAAATTTAGGTTTTCTAGGGTGAGGCATTTGATTCCCCAACCGCGAAAAAGTCTAGCTCGATTCTATAGCCGGATTGGAAACTTCTCTTTGTTTTGGGTTCACGCTGAAATCTGCAATCTAGCAGTCCCTAAATGTCACATCTAGAAACATATATTAACGGTTGGGGAACGCAATGTAATTGATCCTACCATCATATAACCTATCCACCCTAACTTCCTATGTAACTTTCGTGTCGTTCCCCTTGTTGTTTCGGTACGTAGGTCGACATAGAGATTTTCGAAGAAATTTTAGATTTCACTCTAAACAAGTGCTACTTTGAGGCCTATGACAAGTGATTCTTAGAAAAACTCTCTAATGGTTCACTTCTTCAAATTTAGGTTTTCTAGGGTGAGGCATTTGATTCCCCAACCGCGAAAAAGTCTAGCTCGATTCTATAGCCGGATTGGAAAGTTCCCTTTGTTTTGGGTTGCGCTGAAATCTGCGCAAGCATTCCCTAAATGTCACATCCAGAAACATATATTAACAGTTGGGGAACGCAATGTAATGGATCCTACCATCATATAACCTATCCACCCTAACTTCCTATGTAACTTTCGTGTCGTTCCCCTTCTTGTTTTGATGCGTAGGTCGACATAGAGATTTTTCGAAGGAATTTCAAGATTTCACTCTAAACAAGTGCTACTTTGAGGCCTATGACAAGTGATTCTTAGAAAAACTCTCTAATGGTCCACTTCTTCAAATTTAGGTTTTCTAGGGTGAGGCATTTGATTCCCCAACCGCGAAAAAAAGTCTTGCTCGATTCTATAGCCGGATTGGAAACTTCTCTTTGTTTTGGGTTCATGCTAAAATCAGCACAAGCGATCCCAAATGTCACATCCGAAAACATATATTAACGGTTGGGGAACGCAATGTAATTGATCCTACCATCATCTAACCTATCCACCCTAACTTCCTATGTAACTTTCGTGTCGTTCCCCTTCTTGTTTCGGTACGTAGGTCGACATAGAGATTTTCGAAGGAATTTCAAGATTTCACTCTAAACAAGTGCTACTTTGAGGCCTATGACAAGTGATTCTTAGAAAAACTCTCTAATGGTCCACTTCTTCAAATTTAGGTTTTCTAGGGTGAGGCATTTGATTCCCCAACCGCGAAAAAGTCTAGCTCGATTCTATAGCCGGATTGGAAACTTCTCTTTGTTTTGGGTTCGCGCTGAAATCTGCGCAAGCAGTCCCTAAATGTCACATCCAGAAACATATATTAACGGTTGGGGAACGCAATGTAATTGATCCTAGCATCATCTAACCTATCCACCCTAACTTCGTATGTACCTTTCGTGTCGTTCCCCTTCTAGTTTTGGTACGTAGGTCGATAGAGATTTCCGATGGATTTCCAAGATTTCACTCTAAACAAGTGCTACTTTGAGGCCTATGACAAGTGATTCTTAGAAAAACTCTCTAATGGTTCAGTTCTTCAAATTTAGGTTTTCTAGGGTGAGGCATTTGATTCCCCAACCGCGAAAAAGTCTAGCTCGATTCTATAGCCGGATTGGAAACTTCTCTTTGTTTTGGGTTCGCGCTGAAATCTGCGCAAGCACTCCCTAAATGTCACATCCTGAAACATATATTAACGGTTGGGGAACGCAATGTAATTGATCCTACCATCATCTAACCTATCCACCCTAACTTCCTATGTACCTTTCATGTCGTTCCCCTTGTTGTTTTTTGTACGTAGGTCGATATAGAGATTTTCGAAGGAAATTTTAAGATTTCACTATAAACAAGTGCTACTTTGAGGCCTATGACAAGTGATTCTTAGAAAAACTCTCTAATGGTTCACTTCTTCAAATTTAGGTTTTCTAGGGTGAGGCATTTGATTCCCCAACCGCGAAAAAGTCTAGCTCGATTCTATAGCCGGATTGGAAACTTCTCTTTGTTTTGGGTTCGCGCTGAAATCTGCACAAGCAGATCCCTAAATGTCACATCCGTAAACATATATTAACGGTTGGGGAACGCAATGTAATTGATCCTAGCATCATCTAACCTATCCACCCTAACTTCCTATGTACCTTTAGTGTCGTTCCCTTCTAGTTTTGGTACGTAGGTCGATAGAGATTTTCGATGGATTTTCAAGATTTCACTCTAAACAAGTGCTACTTTGAGGCCTATGACAAGTGATTCTTAGAAAAACTCTCTAATGGTTCAGTTCTTCAAATTTAGGTTTTCTAGGGTGAGGCATTTGATTCCCCAACCGCGAAAAAAAGTCTAGCTCGATTCTATAGCCGGATTGGAAACTTCTCTTTGTTTTGGGTTCACGCTGAAATCTGCGCAAGCAGATCCCTAAATGTCACATCCGAAACATATATTAACGGTTGGGGAACGCAATGTAATTGATCCTACCATCATCTAACCTATCCACCCTAACTTCCTATGTAACTTTCGTGTCGTTCCCCTTCTTGTTTTGGTGCGTAGGTCGACATAGAGATTTTTCGAAGGAATTTTTAGATTTCACTCTAAACAAGTGCTACTTTGAGGCCTATGACAAGTGATTCTTAGAAAAACTCTCTAATGGTTCACTTCTTCAAATTTAGGTTTTCTAGGGTGAGGCATTTGATTCCCCAACCGCGAAAAAGTCTAGCTCGATTCTATAGCCGGATTGGAAACTTCTCTTTGTTTTGGGTTCACGCTGAAATCTGCGCAAGCATTCCCTAAATGTCACATCCGAAAACATATATTAACGGTTGGGGAACGCAATGTAATTGATCCTACCATCATCTAACCTATCCACCCTAACTCCTATGTACCTTTCGTGTCGTTCCCCTTCTTATTTTGGTACGTAGGTCGACATAGAGATTTTCGATGGAATTTCAAGATTTCACTCTAAACAAGTGCTACTTTGAGGCCTATGACAAGTGATTCTTAGAAAAACTCTCTAATGGTCCACTTCTTCAAATTTAGGTTTTCTAGGGTGAGGCATTTGATTCCCCAACCGCGAAAAAGTCTTGCTCGATTCTATAGCCGGATTGGAAACTTCTCTTTGTTTTGGGTTCATGCTAAAATCTGCGCTAAGCGATCCCAAATGTCACATCCGAAAACATATATTAACGGTTGGGGAACGCAATGTAATTGATCCTACCATCATATAACCTATCCACCCTAACTTCCTATGTAACTTTCGTGTCGTTCCCCTTCTTGTTTCGGTACGTAGGTCGACATAGAGATTTTCGATGGAATTTTTAGATTTCACTCTAAACAAGTGCTACTTTGAGGCCTATGACAAGTGATTCTTAGAAAAACTCTCTAATGGTTCACTTCTTCAAATTTAGGTTTTCTAGGGTGAGGCATTTGATTCCCCAACCGCGAAAAAAAGTCTAGCTCGATTCTATAGCCGGATTGGAAACTTCTCTTTGTTTTGGGTTCGCTGAAATCTGCGCAAGCGATCCCTAAATGTCACATCCGAGAAACATATATTAACAGTTGGGGAACGCAATGTAATTGATCCTAGCATCATCTAACCTATCCACCCTAACTTCGTATGTACCTTTCGTGTCGTTCCCCTTCTAGTTTTGGTACGTAGGTCGATAGAGATTTCCGATGGATTTTCAAGATTTCACTCTAAACAAGTGCTACTTTGAGGCCTATGACAAGTGATTCTTAGAAAAACTCTCTAATGGTTCAGTTCTTCAAATTTAGGTTTTCTAGGGTGAGGCATTTGATTCCCCAACCGCGAAAAAGTCTAGCTCGATTCTATAGCCGGATTGGAAACTTCTCTTTGTTTTGGGTTCACGCTGAAATCTGCGCAAGCATTCCCCAAATGTCACATCTAGAAACATATATTAACGGTTGGGGAACGCAATGTAATTGATCCTACCATCATATAACCTATCCACCCTAACTTCCTATGTAACTTTCATGTCGTTCCCCTTCTTGTTTTGGTGCGTAGGTCGACATAGAGATTTTTCGAAGGAATTTCAAGATTTCACTCTAAACAAGTGCTACTTTGAGGCCTATGACAAGTGATTCTTAGAAAAACTCTCTAATGGTCCACTTCTTCAAATTTAGGTTTTCTAGGGTGAGGCATTTGATTCCCCAACCGCGAAAAAGTCTTGCTCGATTCTATAGCCGGATTGGAAACTTCTCTTTGTTTTGAGTTCATGCTAAAATCTGCGCTAGCATCCCAAATGTCACATCCGAAACATATATTTAACGGTTGGGGAACGCAATATAATTGATCCTACCATCATCTAACCTATCCACCCTAACTCCTATGTACCTTTCGTGTCGTTCCCCTTCTAGTTTTGGTACGTAGGGTCGACATAGAGATTTTCGATGGAATTTCCAAGATTTCACTCTAAACAAGTGCTACTTTGAGGCCTATGACAAGTGATTCTTAGAAAAACTCTCTAATGGTTCACTTCTTCAAATTTAGATTTTCTAGGGTGAGGCATTTGATTCCCCAACCGCGAAAAAGTCTAGCTCGATTCTATAGCCGGATTGGAAACTTCTCTTTGTTTTGGGTTCGTCTGAAATCTGCGCAAGCGATCCCTAAATGTCACATCTAGAAACATATATTAACGGTTGGGGAACGCAATGTAATTGATCCTACCATCATATAACCTATCCACCCTAACTTCCTATGTACCTTTCATGTCGTTCCCCTTCTTGTTTTGAGTGCGTAGGTCGACATAGAGATTTTCGATGGAATTTTAAGATTTCACTCTAAACAAGTGCTACTTTGAGGCCTATGACAAGTGATTCTTAGAAAAACTCTCTAATGGTTCACTTCTTCAAATTTAGGTTTTCTAGGGTGAGGCATTTGATTCCCCAACCGCGAAAAAGTCTAGCTCGATTCTATAGCCGGATTGGAAACTTCTCTTTGTTTTGGGTTCACGCTGAAATCTGCACAAGCAGTCCCTAAATGTCACATCTTGAAACATATATTAACGGTTGGGGAACGCAATGTAATTGATCCTAGCATCATCTAACCTATCCACCCTAACTTCCTATGTACCTTTCATGTCGTTCCCCTTCTTGTTTTGGTACGTAGGTCGACATAGAGATTTTCGAAGGAATTTTAAGATTTCACTCTAAACAAGTGCTACTTTGAGGCCTATGACAAGTGATTCTTAGAAAAACTCTCTAATGGTTCAGTTCTTCAAATTTAGGTTTTCTAGGGTGAGGCATTTGATTCCCCAACCGCGAAAAAGTCTAGCTCGATTCTATAGCCGGATTGGAAACTTCTCTTTGTTTTGGGTTCACGCTGAAATCTGCATAGCAGTCCCTAAATGTCACATCCGAAAACATATATTAACGGTTGGGGAACGCAATGTAATTGATCCTACCATCATATAACCTATCCACCCTAACTTCCTATGTAACTTTCATGTCGTTCCCCTTGTTGTTTTTGGTGCGTAGGTCGACATAGAGATTTTCGAAGGAAATTTTAGATTTCACTCTAAACAAGTGCTACTTTGAGGCCTATGACAAGTGATTCTTAGAAAAACTCTCTAATGGTTCACTTCTTCAAATTTAGGTTTTCTAGGGTGAGGCATTTGATTCCCCAACCGCGAAAAAGTCTAGCTCGATTCTATAGCCGGATTGGAAACTTCTCTTTGTTTTGGGTTCACGCTGAAATCTGCGCAAGCGATCCCTAAATGTCACATCCGAGAAACATATATTAACGGTTGGGGAACGCAATGTAATTGATCCTAGCATCATCTAACCTATCCACCCTAACTTCCTATGTACCTTTCGTTCGTTCCCCTTCTAGTTTTGGTACGTAGGTCGATAGAGATTTTCGATGGAATTTTAAGATTTCACTCTAAACAAGTGCTACTTTGAGGCCTATGACAAGTGATTCTTAGAAAAACTCTCTAATGGTTCAGTTCTTCAGATTTAGGTTTTCTAGGGTGAGGCATTTGATTCCCCAACCGCGAAAAAGTCTAGCTCGATTCTATAGCCGGATTGGAAACTTCTCTTTGTTTTGGGTTCACGCTGAAATCTGCGCAAACGATCCCTAAATGTCACATCCGAGAAACATATATTAACGGTTGGGGAACGCAATGTAATTGATCCTAGCATCATCTAACCTATCCACCCTAACTTCCTATGTACCTTTCGTGTCGTTCCCCTTCTTGTTTTGGTATGCGTAGGTCGATAGAGATTTTCGATGGAAATTTTAAGATTTCACTCTAAACAAGTGCTACTTTGAGGCCTATGACAAGTGATTCTTAGAAAAACTCTCTAATGGTTCAGTTCGTCAAATTTAGGTTTTCTAGGGTGAGGCATTTGATTCCCCAACCGCGAAAAAGTCTAGCTCGATTCTATAGCCGGATTGGAAACTTCTCTTTGTTTTGGGTTCACGCTGAAATCTGCATAAGCGATCCCTAAATGTCACATCCGTAAACATATATTAACGGTTGGGGAACGCAATGTAATTGATCCTACCATCATCTAACCTATCCACCCTAACTTCCTATGTAACTTTCGTGTCGTTCCCCTTGTTGTTTCGGTACGTAGGTCGACATAGAGATTTTTGAAGGAATTTCAAGATTTCACTCTAAACAAGTGCTACTTTGAGGCCTATGACAAGTGATTCTTAGAAAAACTCTCTAATGGTTCACTTCTTCAAATTTAGGTTTTCTAGGGTGAGGCATTTGATTCCCCAACCGCGAAAAAGTCTAGCTCGATTCTATAGCCGGATTGGAAACTTCTCTTTGTTTTGGGTTCACGCTGAAATCTGCGCAAGCATTCCCTAATGTCACATCCGAAAACATATATTAACGGTTGGGGGAACGCAATGTAATTGATCCTACCATCATATAACCTATCCACCCTAACTTCCTATGTAACTTTCGTGTCGTTCCCCTTCTTGTTTCGGTACGTAGGTCGACATAGAGATTTTCGAAGGAATTTCAAGATTTCACTCTAAACAAGTGCTACTTTGAGGCCTATGACAAGTGATTCTTAGAAAAACTCTCTAATGGTCCACTTCTTCAAATTTAGGTTCTCTAGGGTGAGGCATTTGATTCCCCAACCGCGAAAAAGTCTTGCTCGATTCTATAGCCGGATTGGAAACTTCTCTTTGTTTTGGGTTCATGCTAAAATCTGCGCTAGCAGTCCCAAATGTCACATCCGAAAACATATATTAACGGTTGGGGAACGCAATGTAATTGATCCTACCATCATCTAACCTATCCACCCTAACTTCCTATGTACCTTATTTGTCGTTCCCCTTCTTGTTTTTCGACGTGTAGGTCGACATAGAGATTTTCGATGGAATTCCAAGATTTCACTCTAAACAAGTGCTACTTTGAGGCCTATGACAAGTGATTCTTAGAAAAACTCTCTAATGGTCCACTTCTTCAAATTTAGGTTTTCTAGGGTGAGGCATTTGATTCCCCAACCGCGAAAAAAGTCTAGCTCGATTCTATAGCCGGATTGGAAACTTCTCTTTGTTTTGGGTTCACGCTGAAATCTGCGCAAGCAGTCCCTAAATGTCACATCCGAAAACATATATTAACGGTTGGGGAACGCAATGTAATTGATCCTAGCATCATCTAACCTATCCACCCTAACTTCCTATGTACCTTTCGTGTCGTTCCCCTTCTAGTTTTGGTACGTAGGTCGATAGAGATTTTCGATGGATTTTCAAGATTTCACTCTAAACAAGTGCTACTTTGAGGCCTATGACAAGTGATTCTTAGAAAAACTCTCTAATGGTTCAGTTCTTCAAATTTAGGTTTTCTTGGGTGAGGCATTTGATTCCCCAACCGCGAAAAAGTCTAGCTCGATTCTATAGCCGGATTGGAAACTTCTCTTTGTTTTGGGTTCACGCTGAAATCTGCGCAAGCATTCCCAAAATGTCACATCCGTAAACATATATTAACGGTTGGGGAACGCAATGTAATTGATCCTACCATCATCTAACCTATCCACCCTAACTTCCTATGTACCTTTCGTGTCGTTCCCCTTCTTGTTTCGGTACGTAGGTCGACATAGAGATTTTCGAAGGAATTTCAAGATTTCACTCTAAACAAGTGCTACTTTGAGGCCTATGACAAGTGATTCTTAGAAAAACTCTCTAATGGTCCACTTCTTCAAATTTAGGTTTTCTAGGGTGAGGCATTTGATTCCCCAACCGCGAAAAAAGTCTTGCTCGATTCTATAGCCGGATTGGAAACTTCTCTTTGTTTTGAGTTCATGCTAAAATCTGCGCTAGCAGTCCCAAATGTCACATCCAGAAACATATATTAACGGTTGGGGAAACGCAATGTAATTGATCCTACCATCATCTAACCTATCCACCCTAACTCCTATGTACCTTTCGTGTCGTTCCCCTTCTTATTTTGGTACGTAGGTCGACATAGAGATTTTCGATGGAATTCCAAGATTTCACTCTAAACAAGTGCTAGTTTGAGGCCTATGACAAGTGATTCTTAGAAAAACTCTCTAATGGTCCACTTCTTCAAATTTAGGTTTTCTAGGGTGAGGCATTTGATTCCCCAACCGCGAAAAAGTCTAGCTCGATTCTATAGCCGGATTGGAAACTTCTCTTTGTTTTGGGTTCACGCTGAAATCTGCGCTAAGCATCCCTAAATGTCACATCCGAGAAACATATATTAACGGTTGGGGAACGCAATGTAATTGATCCTAGCATCATCTAACCTATCCACCCTAACTTCGTATGTACCTTTCGTGTCGTTCCCCTTCTAGTTTTGGTACGTAGGTCGATAGAGATTTTCGATGGATTTCCAAGATTTCACTCTAAACAAGTGCTACTTTGAGGCCTATGACAAGTGATTCTTAGAAAAACTCTCTAATGGTTCAGTTCTTCAAATTTAGGTTTTCTAGGGTGAGGCATTTGATTCCCCAACCGCGAAAAAGTCTAGCTCGATTCTATAGCCGGATTGGAAACTTCTCTTTGTTTTGGGTTCACGCTGAAATCTGCGCAAGCAGTCCCTAAATGTCACATCCAGAAACATATATTAACGGTTGGGGAACGCAATGTAATTGATCCTACCATCATCTAACCTATCCACCCTAACTTCCTATGTAACTTTCATGTCGTTCCCCTTCTTGTTTCGGTACGTAGGTCGACATAGAGATTTTCGAAGAAATTTCAAGATTTCACTCTAAACAAGTGCTACTTTGAGGCCTATGACAAGTGATTCTTAGAAAAACTCTCTAATGGTTCACTTCTTCAAATTTAGGTTTTCTAGGGTGAGGCATTTGATTCCCCAACCGCGAAAAAGTCTAGCTCGATTCTATAGCCGGATTGGAAACTTCTCTTTGTTTTGGGTTCACGCTGAAATCTGCGCAAGCAGTCCCTAAATGTCACATCCAGAAACATATATTAACAGTTGGGGAACGCAATGTAATTGATCCTAGCATCATCTAACCTATCCACCCTAACTTCATATGTACCTTTCGTGTCGTTCCCCTTCTAGTTTTGGTACGTAGGTCGATAGAGATTTTCGATGGAATTCCAAGATTTCACTCTAAACAAGTGCTACTTTGAGGCCTATGACAAGTGATTCTTAGAAAAACTCTCTAATGGTTCACTTCTTCAAATTTAGGTTTTCTAGGGTGAGGCATTTGATTCCCCAACCGCGAAAAAGTCTAGCTCGATTCTATAGCCGCATTGGAAACTTCTCTTTGTTTTGGGTTCGCGCTGAAATCTGCACAAGCAGTCCCTAAATGTCACATCCGAAAAACATATATTAACGGTTGGGGAACGCAATGTAATTGATCCTAGCATCATCTAACCTATCCACCCTAACTTCGTATGTACCTTTCGTGTCGTTCCCCTTCTAGTTTTGGTACGTAGGTCGATAAAGATTTCCGATGGATTTTTAAGATTTCACTCTAAACAAGTGCTACTTTGAGGCCTATGACAAGTGATTCTTAGAAAAACTCTCTAATGGTTCAGTTCTTCAAATTTAGGTTTTCTAGGGTGAGGCATTTGATTCCCCAACCGCGAAAAAGTCTAGCTCGATTCTATAGCCGGATTGGAAACTTCTCTTTGTTTTGGGTTCGCGCTGAAATCTGCGCAAGCAGTCCCTAAATGTCACATCTAGAAACATATATTAACGGTTGGGGAACGCAATGTAATTGATCCTACCATCATATAACCTATCCACCCTAACTTCCTATGTAACCTTTCGTGTCGTTCCCCTTCTTGTTTTTGGTACGTAGGTCGACATAGAGATTTTTCGAAGGAAATTTTAAGATTTCACTCTAAACAAGTGCTACTTTGAGGCCTATGACAAGTGATTCTTAGAAAAACTCTCTAATGGTTCACTTCTTCAAATTTAGGTTTTCTAGGGTGAGGCATTTGATTCCCCAACCGCGAAAAAAAGTCTAGCTCGATTCTATAGCCGGATTGGAAAGTTCTCTTTGTTTTGGGTTCACGCTGAAATCTGCGCAAGCATTCCCTAAATGTCACATCCAGAAACATATATTAACGGTTGGGGAACGCAATGTAATTGATCCTACCATCATCTAACCTATCCACCCTAACTTCCTATGTACCTTTCGTGTCGTTCCCCTTCTTGTTTTGATGCGTAGGTCGACATAGAGATTTTCGAAGGAATTTCAAGATTTCACTCTAAACAAGTGCTACTTTGAGGCCTATGACAAGTGATTCTTAGAAAAACTCTCTAATGGTCCACTTCTTCAAATTTAGGTTTTCTAGGGTGAGGCATTTGATTCCCCAACCGCGAAAAAGTCTAGCTCGATTCTATAGCCGGATTGGAAACTTCTCTTTGTTTTGAGTTCATGCTAAAATCAGCGCTAGCAGAGTCCCTAAATGTCACATCCAAAACATATATTAACGGTTGGGGAACGCAATGTAATTGATCCTACCATCATCTAACCTATCCACCCTAACTCCTATGTACCTTTCGTGTCGTTCCCCTTCTTGTTTTGGTACGTAGGTCGATATAGAGATTTTTCGATGGAATTCCAAGATTTCACTCTAAACAAGTGCTACTTTGAGGCCTATGACAAGTGATTCTTAGAAAAACTCTCTAATGGTCCACTTCTTCAAATTTAGGTTTTCTAGGGTGAGGCATTTGATTCCCCAACCGCGAAAAAGTCTAGCTCGATTCTATAGCCGGATTGGAAACTTCTCTTTGTTTTGGGTTCACGCTGAAATCTGCGCAAGCAGTCCCTAAATGTCACATCCAGAAACATATATTAACGGTTGGGGAACGCAATGTAATTGATCCTAGCATCATCTAACCTATCCACCCTAACTTCGTATGTACCTTTCGTGTCGTTCCCCTTCTAGTTTTGGTACGTAGGTCGATAGAGATTTTCGATGGATTTTCAAGATTTCACTCTAAACAAGTGCTACTTTGAGGCCTATGACAAGTGATTCTTAGAAAAACTCTCTAATGGTTCAGTTCTTCAAATTTAGGTTTTCTAGGGTGAGGCATTTGATTCCCCAACCGCGAAAAAGTCTAGCTCGATTCTATAGCCGGATTGGAAACTTCTCTTTGTTTTGGGTTCACGCTGAAATCTGCGCAAGCATTCCTAAATGTCACATCCAGAAACATATATTAACGGTTGGGGAACGCAATGTAATTGATCCTACCATCATATAACCTATCCACCCTAACTTCCTATGTAACTTTCGTGTCGTTCCCCTTCTTGTTTTTTTTGGTACGTAGGTCGATAGAGATTTTCGAAAGGAATTTCAAGATTTCACTCTAAACAAGTGCTACTTTGAGGCCTATGACAAGTGATTCTTAGAAAAACTCTCTAATGGTCCACTTCTTCAAATTTAGGTTCTCTAGGGTGAGGCATTTGATTCCCCAACCGCGAAAAAAAGTCTTGCTCGATTCTATAGCCGGATTGGAAACTTCTCTTTGTTTTGAGTTCATGCTAAAATCAGCGCTAGCAGTCCCAAATGTCACATCCAGAAACATATATTAACGGTTGGGGAACGCAATATAATTGATCCTACCATCATCTAACCTATCCACCCTAACTCCTATGTACCTTATTTCGTTCCCGTTCTAGTTTTGGTCGTAGGTCGATAGAGATTTTCGATGGAATTCCAAGATTTCACTCTAAACAAGTGCTACTTTGAGGCCTATGACAAGTGATTCTTAGAAAAACTCTCTAATGGTCCACTTCTTCAAATTTAGGTTTTCTAGGGTGAGGCATTTGATTCCCCAACCGCGAAAAAAGTCTAGCTCGATTCTATAGCCGGATTGGAAACTTCTCTTTGTTTTGGGTTCAACGCTGAAATCTGCACAAGCAGTCCCTAAATGTCACATCCGAGAAACATATATTAACAGTTGGGGAACGCAATGTAATTGATCCTAGCATCATCTAACCTATCCACCCTAACTTCATATGTACCTTTCGTGTCGTTCCCCTTCTAGTTTTGGTACGTAGGTCGATAGAGATTTCCGATGGATTTCCAAGATTTCACTCTAAACAAGTGCTACTTTGAGGCCTATGACAAGTGATTCTTAGAAAAACTCTCTAATGGTTCAGTTCTTCAAATTTAGGTTTTCTAGGGTGAGGCATTTGATTCCCCAACCGCGAAAAAGTCTAGCTCGATTCTATAGCCGGATTGGAAACTTCTCTTTGTTTTGGGTTCGCGCTGAAATCTGCGCAAGCAGTCCCTAAATGTCACATCTTGAAACATATATTAACGGTTGGGGAACGCAATGTAATTGATCCTACCATCATATAACCTATCCACCCTAACTTCCTATGTAACTTTCGTGTCGTTCCCCTTCTTGTTTTGGTGCGTAGGTCGACATAGAGATTTTTTGAAGGAATTTTAAGATTTCACTCCAAACAAGTGCTACTTTGAGGCCTATGACAAGTGATTCTTAGAAAAACTCTCTAATGGTTCACTTCTTCAAATTTAGGTTTTCTAGGGTGAGGCATTTGATTCCCCAACCGCGAAAAAGTCTAGCTCGATTCTATAGCCGGATTGGAAAGTTCCCTTTGTTTTGGGTTGCGCTGAAATCTGCACAAGCAGTCCCTAAATGTCACATCCAGAAACATATATTAACAGTTGGGGAACGCAATGTAATTGATCCTAGCATCATCTAACCTATCCACCCTAACTTCGTATGTACCTTTCGTGTCGTTCCCCTTCTAGTTTTGGTACGTAGGTCGATAGAGATTTTCGATGGATTTCCAAGATTTCACTCTAAACAAGTGCTACTTTGAGGCCTATGACAAGTGATTCTTAGAAAAACTCTCTAATGGTTCAGTTCTTCAAATTTAGGTTTTCTAGGGTGAGGCATTTGATTCCCCAACCGCGAAAAAGTCTAGCTCGATTCTATAGCCGGATTGGAAACTTCTCTTTGTTTTGGGTTCACGCTGAAATCTGCGCAAGCAGTCCCTAAATGTCACATCCAGAAACATATATTAACGGTTGGGGAACGCAATGTAATTGATCCTAGCATCATCTAACCTATCCACCCTAACTTCCTATGTACCTTTTATGTCGTTCCCCTTCTAGTTTTGGTACGTAGGTCGATAGAGATTTTCGATGGAATTTCAAGATTTCACTCTAAACAAGTGCTACTTTGAGGCCTATGACAAGTGATTCTTAGAAAAACTCTCTAATGGTTCAGTTCTTCAAATTTAGGTTTTCTAGGGTGAGGCATTTGATTCCCCAACCGCGAAAAAAAAAGTCTAGCTCGATTCTATAGCCGGATTGGAAACTTCTCTTTGTTTTGGGTTCACGCTGAAATCTGCGCAAGCAGTCCCCTAAATGTCACATCTAGAAACATATATTAACGGTTGGGGAACGCAATGTAATTGATCCTACCATCATCTAACCTATCCACCCTAACTTCCTATGTACCTTTCGTGTCGTTCCCCTTCTTGTTTTGGTGCGTAGGTCGATATAGAGATTTTCGATGGAAATTTTAAGATTTCACTCTAAACAAGTGCTACTTTGAGGCCTATGACAAGTGATTCTTAGAAAAACTCTCTAATGGTTCACTTCTTCAAATTTAGGTTTTCTAGGGTGAGGCATTTGATTCCCCAACCGCGAAAAAGTCTAGCTCGATTCTATAGCCGGATTGGAAACTTCTCTTTGTTTTGGGTTCACGCTGAAATCTGCGCAAGCATTCCCTAAATGTCACATCTAGAAACATATATTAACAGTTGGGGAACGCAATGTAATTGATCCTACCATCATATAACCTATCCACCCTAACTTCCTATGTAACTTTCGTGTCGTTCCCCTTCTTGTTTTTCAGTGCGTAGGTCGACATAGAGATTTTCGAAGGAATTTCAAGATTTCACTCTAAACAAGTGCTACTTTGAGGCCTATGACAAGTGATTCTTAGAAAAACTCTCTAATGGTCCACTTCTTCAAATTTAGGTTTTCTAGGGTGAGGCATTTGATTCCCCAACCGCGAAAAAAAAAGTCTTGCTCGATTCTATAGCCGGATTGGAAACTTCTCTTTGTTTTGAGTTCATGCTAAAATCTGCGCTAGCAGTCCCAAATGTCACATCCGAAACATATATTAACGGTTGGGGAACGCAATGTAATTGATCCTACCATCATCTAACCTATCCACCCTAACTCCTATGTACCTTTCGTTCGTTCCCCTTCTTGTTTTGGTCGTAGGTCGACAGAGATTTTCGATGGAATTTCAAGATTTCACTCTAAACACATGCTACTTTGAGGCCTATGACAAGTGATTCTTAGAAAAACTCTCTAATGATCCACTTCTTCAAATTTAGGTTTTCTAGGGTGAGGCATTTGATTCCCCAACCGCGAAAAAAGTCTAGCTCGATTCTATAGCCGGATTGGAAACTTCTCTTTGTTTTGGGTTCACGCTGAAATCTGCATAAGCAGTCCCTAAATGTCACATCCGAGAAACATATATTAACGGTTGGGGAACGCAATGTAATTGATCCTAGCATCATCTAACCTATCCACCCTAACTCCTATGTACCTTTCGTGTCGTTCCCCCCTTCTTCTAGTTTTGGTACGTAGGTCGATAGAGATTTTCGATGGATTTTCAAGATTTCACTCTAAACAAGTGCTACTTTGAGGCCTATGACAAGTGATTCTTAGAAAAACTCTCTAATGGTTCAGTTCTTCAAATTTAGGTTTTCTAGGGTGAGGCATTTGATTCCCCAACCGCGAAAAAAGTCTAGCTCGATTCTATAGCCGGATTGTAAACTTCTCTTTGTTTTGGGATCACGCTGAAATCTGCGCAAGCAGCCCTAAATGTCACATCCAGAAACATATATTAACGGTTGGGGAACGCAATGTAATTGATCCTACCATCATATAACCTATCCACCCTAACTTCCTATGTAACTTTCGTGTCGTTCCCTTCTTGTTTTGGTGCGTAGGTCGACATAGAGATTTTCGAAGGAATTTCAAGATTTCACTCTAAACAAGTGCTACTTTGAGGCCTATGACAAGTGATTCTTAGAAAAACTCTCTAATGGTCCACTTCTTCAAATTTAGGTTCTCTAGGGTGAGGCATTTGATTCCCCAACCGCGAAAAAAAGTCTTGCTCGATTCTATAGCCGGATTGGAAACTTCTCTTTGTTTTGAGTTCATGCTAAAATCAGCACTAGCAGTCCCAAAATGTCACATCCGAAACATATATTAACGGTTGGGGAACGCAATATAATTGATCCTACCATCATCTAACCTATCCACCCTAACTCCTATGTACCTTTCATGTCGTTCCCCTTGTTGTTTTGGTGCGTAGGTCGACATAGAGATTTTCGATGGAATTTTAAGATTTCACTCTAAACAATGCTACTTTGAGGCCTATGACAAGTGATTCTTAGAAAAACTCTCTAATGGTTCACTTCTTCAAATTTAGGTTTTCTAGGGTGAGGCATTTGATTCCCCAACCGCGAAAAAGTCTAGCTCGATTCTATAGCCGGATTGGAAAGTTCCCTTTGTTTTGGGTTCGCGCTGAAATCTGCACAAGCAGTCCCTAAATGTCACATCCAGAAACATATATTAACGGTTGGGGAACGCAATGTAATTGATCCTAGCATCATCTAACCTATCCACCCTAACTTCGTATGTACCTTTCGTGTCGTTCCCCTTCTAGTTTTGGTACGTAGGTCGATAGAGATTTCCGGTGGATTTTCAAGATTTCACTCTAAACAAGTGCTACTTTGAGGCCTATGACAAGTGATTCTTAGAAAAACTCTCTAATGGTTCAGTTCTTCAAATTTAGGTTTTCTAGGGTGAGGCATTTGATTCCCCAACGCGAAAAAGTCTAGCTCGATTCTATAGCCGGATTGGAAACTTCTCTTTGTTTTGGGTTCACGCTGAAATCTGCGCAAGCATTCCCTAAATGTCACATCCAGAAACATATATTAACAGTTGGGGAACGCAATGTAATGGATCCTACCATCATATAACCTATCCACCCTAACTTCCTATGTAACTTTCGTGTCGTTCCCCTTCTTGTTTCGGTACGTAGGTCGACATAGAGATTTTCGAAGGAATTTCAAGATTTCACTCTAAACAAGTGCTACTTTGAGGCCTATGACAAGTGATTCTTAGAAAAACTCTCTAATGGTCCACTTCATCAAGTTTAGGTTCTCTAGGCTGAGGCATTTGATTCCACAACCGCGAAAAAGTCTTGCTCGATTATAGCTGGATTGGAAACTTCTCTTTGTTTTGAGTTCATGCTAAAATCAGCGCTAGCAGTCCCAAATGTCACATCCAGAAACATATATTAACGGTTGGGGAACGCAATATAATTGATCCTACCATCATCTAACCTATCCACCCTAACTCCTATGTACCTTATTTCGGTACGTAGGTCGACACAGAGATTTTCGATGGAATTCCAAGATTTCACTCTAAACACATGCTACTTTGAGGCCTATGACAAGTGATTCTTAGAAAAACTCTCTAATGATCCACTTCTTCAAATTTAGCTTCTCTAGGGTGAGGCATTTGATTCCACAACCGCGAAAAAGTCTAGCTCGATTCTATAGCCGGATTGGAAACTTCTCTTTGTTTTGGGTTCGCGCTGAAATCTGCGCAAGCAGTCCCTAAATGTCACATCCAGAAACATATATTAACAGTTGGGGAACGCAATGTAATTGATCCTAGCATCATCTAACCTATCCACCCTAACTTCGTATGTACCTTTCGTGTCGTTCCCCTTCTAGTTTTGGTACGTAGGTCGATAGAGATTTTCGATGGATTTCCAAGATTTCACTCTAAACAAGTGCTACTTTGAGGCCTATGACAAGTGATTCTTAGAAAAACTCTCTAATGGTTCAGTTCTTCAAATTTAGGTTTTCTAGGGTGAGGCATTTGATTCCCCAACCGCGAAAAAGTCTAGCTCGATTCTATAGCCGGATTGGAAACTTCTCTTTGTTTTGGGTTCACGCTGAAATCTGCGCAAGCAGTCCCTAAATGTCACATCCAGAAACATATATTAACGGTTGGGGAACGCAATGTAATTGATCCTACCATCATATAACCTATCCACCCTAACTCCTATGTACCTTATTTGTCGTTCCCCCCTTCTTGTTTTGATGCGTAGGTCCACGAGAGATTTTCGAAGGAATTCCAAGATTTCACTCTAAACACATGCTACTTTGAGGCCCATGATAAGTGATTCTTAGAAAAAACTCTCTAATGATCCACTTCTTCAAATTTAGCTTCTCTAGGGTGAGGCATTTGATTCCCCAACCGTGAAAAAAGTCTAGCTCGATTCTATAGCCGGATTGGAAACTTCTCTTTGTTTTGGGTTCACGCTAAAATCTGCGCAAGCAGTCCCTAAATGTCACATCCAGAAACATATATTAACGGTTGGGGAACGCAATATAATTGATCCTACCATCATCTAACCTATCCACCCTAACTCCTATGTACCTTATTTCGGTACGTAGGTCGACACAGAGATTTTCGATGGAATTACAAGATTTCACTACATGCTACTTTAAGGCCTATGACAAGTGATTCTTAGAAAAACTCTCTAATGATCCACTTCTTCAAATTTAGCTTCTCTAGGGTGAGGCATTTGATTCCCCAACCGCGAAAAAGTCTAGCTCGATTCTATAGCCGGATTGGAAACTTCTCTTTGTTTTGGGTTCGCGCTGAAATCTGCGCAAGCAGTCCCTAAATGTCACATCTAGAAACATATATTAACGGTTGGGGAACGCAATGTAATTGATCCTACCATCATATAACCTATCCACCCTAACTTCCTATGTAACTTTCATGTCGTTCCCCTTGTTGTTTCGGTACGTTGGTCGACATAGAGATTTTCGAAGAAATTTTAGATTTCACTCTAAACAAGTGCTACTTTGAGGCCTATGACAAGTGATTCTTAGAAAAACTCTCTAATGGTTCACTTCTTCAAATTTAGGTTTTCTAGGGTGAGGCATTTGATTCCCCAACCGCGAAAAAGTCTAGCTCGATTCTATAGCCGGATTGGAAAGTTCCCTTTGTTTTGGGTTCGCGCTGAAATCTGCACAAGCAGTCCCTAAATGTCACATCCAGAAACATATATTAACGGTTGGGGAACGCAATGTAATTGATCCTAGCATCATCTAACCTATCCACCCTAACTTCGTATGTACCTTTCGTGTCGTTCCCCTTCTAGTTTTGGTACGTAGGTCGATAGAGATTTCCGATGGATTTCCAAGATTTCACTCTAAACAAGTGCTACTTTGAGGCCTATGACAAGTGATTCTTAGAAAAACTCTCTAATGGTCCACTTCTTCAAATTTAGCTTCTCTAGGGTGAGGCATTTGATTCCACAACCGCGAAAAAGTCTAGCTCGATTAGATAGCTGGATTGGAAACTTCTCTTTGTTTTGGGTTCGTGCTGAAATCAGCGCAAGCTGTCCCTAAATGTCACATTCAGAAACATATATTAACGGTTGGGAACGCAATGTAATTGATCCTAGCATTATCTAACCTATCCACCCTAACTTCGTATGTACCTTTCGTGTTGTTCCCCTTCTACTTTCGGTACGTAGCTCGATAGAGATTTTTGATGGAATTCCAAGATTTCACTCTACAGAAGTGCTACTTTGAGGCCTATGACAAGTGATTCTTAGAAAAACTCTCTAATGGTCCACTTCTTCAAGTTTAGGTTCTCTAGGCTGAGGCATTTGATTCCCCAACCGCGAAAAAGTCTAGCTCGATTCTATAGCCGGATTGGAAACTTCTCTTTGTTTTGAGTTCAAGCTAAAATCGGCACTAGCAGTCCCCAATGTCACATCCACAAACATATATTAACAGTTGGGGAACGTAATGTAATTGATCCTACCAGCATCTAACCTATGCACCCTAACTCATATGTACCTTTCATGTCGTTCCCTTCTTGTTTCGATCATCGTAGGTCGATTACGAGATTTTCGATGGAATTCCAAGATTTCACTCTAAACACGTGCTACTTTGAGGCCAATGACAAGTGAATCTTAGAAAAACTCTCTAATGGTCCACTTCTTCAAGTTTAGGTTCTCTCGGCTGAGGCATTTGATTCCACAACCGCGAAAAAGTCTTGCTCGATTATAGCCGGATTGGAAAGTTCCCTTTGTTTTGAGTTCACGCTAAAATCGGCGCTAGCAGTCCCAAATGTCACATCCAAAAACATATATTAACGGTTGGGGAACGCAATGTAATTGATCCTACCATCATCTAACCTATCTACCGTAACTCCTATGTACCTTTCATGTCGTTCCCCTTCTTATTTCGGTACGTAGGTCGACACAGAGATTTTCGCTGGAATTCTAAGATTTTACTCTAAACACGTGCTACTTTGGGGCCTATGACAAGTGATTCTTAGAAAAACTCTCTAATGATCCACTTCTTGAAATTTAGCTTCTCTAGGGTGAGGCATTTGATTCCACAACCGTGAAAAAGTCTAGCTCCATTCTATAGCCGGATTGGAAACTTCTCTTTGTTTTGGGTTCGCGCTGAAATCTGCGCAAGCAGTTCCTAAATGTCACATCCAGAAACATATTTTAACGGTTGGGAACGCAATGTAATTGATCCTAGCATCATCTAACCTATCCACCCTAACTTCGTATGTACCTTTCGTGTCGTTCCCCTTCTAGTTTTGGTACGTAGGTCGATAGAGATTTTTGATGGAATTCCAAGATTTCACTCTAAACAAGTGCTACTTTGAGGCCTATGACAAGTGATTCTTAGAAAAACTCTCTAATGGTCCACTTCTTCAAATTTAGGTTCTCTCGGGTGAGGCATTTGATTCCCCAACCGCGAAAAAGTCTAGCTCGATTCTATAGCCGGATTGGAAACTTCTCTTTGTTTTGGGTTCGCGCTGAAATCTGCGCAAGCAGTCCCTAAATGTCACATCCAGAAACATATATTAACGGTTGGGGAACGCAATATAATTGATCCTACCATCATATAACCTATCCACCCTAACTTCCTATGTAACTTTCGTGTCATTCCCCATCTTGTTTCGGTACGTAGGTCGACATAGAGATTTTCGAAGGAATTTCAAGATTTCACTCTAAACAAGTGCTACTTTGAGGCCTTTGACAAGTGATTCTTAGAAAAACTCTCTAATGGTCCACTTCTTCAAGTTTAGGTTCTCTAGGCTGAGGCATTTGATTTCACAAACGCGAAAAAGTCTTGCTCGATTATAGCCGGATTGGAAACTTCTCTTTGTTTTGAGTTCACGCTAAAATCGGCACTAGTCCCAATGTCACATCCACAAACATATTTTAATGGTTGGGGAACGCAATGTAATTGATCCAACCATCATCTAACCTATACACCCTAACTCATATGTACCTTTCATGTCGTTCCTCTTCTTGTTTCGATACGTCGGTCGACACAGTGATTTTCGATGGAATTCCAAGATTTCACTCTAAACACGTGCTACTTTGAAGCCAATGACTAGTGAATCTTAGAAAAACTCTCTAATGGTCCACTTCTTCAAGTTTAGGTTCTCTAGGGTGAGGCATTTGATTCCCCAACCGCCGAAAAAAGTCTAGCTCGATTCTATAGCCGGATTGGAAACTTCTCTTTGTTTTTTGGGTTCACGCTGAAATCTGCGCAAGCAAATCCCTAAATGTCACATCCAAAACATATATATAACGGTTGGGGAATGCAATGTAATTGATCCTACCATCATATAACCTATCCACCCTAACTTCCTATGTAACTTTCGTGTCGTTCCCCTTCTTGTTTCGGTACGTAGGTCGACATAGAGATTTTTGAAGGAATTTCAAGATTTCACTCTAAACAAGTGCTACTTTGAGGCCTATGACAACTGATTCTTAGAAAAACTCTCTAATGGTCCACTTCTTGAAGTTTAGGTTCTCTAGGCTGAGGCATTTGATTCCACAAACGCGAAAAAGTCTAGCTCAATTCTATAGCCGGATTGGAAACTTCTCTTTGTTTTGGGTTCGCGCTGAAATCTGCGCAAGCAGTTCCTAAATGTCACATCCAGAAACATATTTTAACGGTTGGGAACGCAATGTAATTGATCCTAGCATCATCTAACCTATCCACCCTAACTTCGTATGTACCTTTCGTGTCGTTCCCCTTCTAGTTTTGGTACGTAGGTCGATAGAGATTTTCGATGGAATTCCAAGATTTCACTCTAAACAAGTGCTACTTTGAGGCCTATGACAAGTGATTCTTAGAAAAACTCTCTAATGGTCCACTTCTTCAAATTTAGGTTTTCTAGGGTGAGGCATTTGATTCCCCAACCGCGAAAAAGTCTAGCTCGATTCTATAGCCGGATTGGAAACTTCTCTTTGTTTTGGGTTCAAGGCTGAAATCTGCGCAAGCGATCCCTAAATGTCACATCCGAAACATATATTAACGGTTGGGGAACGCAATGTAATTGATCCTACCATCATATAACCTATCCACCCTAACTTCCTATGTAACTTTCGTGTCGTTCCCCATCTTGTTTCGGTACGTAGGTCGACATAGAGATTTTTGAAGGAATTTCAAGATTTCACTCTAAACAAGTGCTACTTTGAGGCCTTTGACAAGTGATTCTTAGAAAAACTCTCTAATGGTCCACTTCTTCAAGTTTAGGTTCTCTAGGGTGAGGCATTTGATTTCCAAACCGCAAAAAGTCTTGCTCGATTCTATAGCCGGATTGGAAACTTCTCTTTGTTTTGAGTTCACGCTAAAATCGGCACTAGCAAATTCCCCAAATGTCACATCCACAAACATATATTAACAGTTGGGGAACGTAATGTAATTGATCCTACCATCATCTAACCTATCCACCCTAACTCATATGTACCTTTCATGTCGTTCCTCTTCTTGTTTCGATACGTAGGTCGACATTAGAGATTTTTCGATGGAATTTCAAGATTTCACTCTAAACACGTGCTACTTTGAGGCCAATGACAAGTGAATCTTAGAAAAACTCTCTAATGGTCCACTTCTTCAAGTTTAGGTTCTCTCGGCTGAGGCATTTGATTCCACAACCGCGAAAAAGTCTTGCTCGATTATAGCCGGATTGGAAAGTTCCCTTTGTTTTGAGTTCACGCTAAAATCGGCGCTAGCAGTCCCAAATGTCACAAATAAAAACATATATTAACGGTTGGGGAACGCAATGTAATTGATCCTACCATCATCTAACCTATCCACCCTAACTCCTATGTACCTTTCATGTCGTTCCCCTTCTTATTTCGGTACGTAGGTCGACACAGAGATTTTCGATGGAATTCTAAGATTTCACTCTAAACACATGCTACTTTGAGGCCTATGACAAGTGATTCTTAGAAAAACTCTCTAATGATCCACTTCTTCAAATTTAGCTTCTCTAGGGTGAGGCATTTGATTCCACAACCGCGAAAAAAAGTCTAACTCGATTCTATAGCCGGATTGGAAACTTCTCTTTGTTTTGGGTTCGTCTGAAATCTGCGCAAGCAGTCCCTAAATGTCACATCCGAAACATATATTAACGGTTGGGAACGCAATGTAATTGATCCTAGCATCATCTAACCTATCCACCCTAACCGTCCTATGTACCTTTCGTGTTGTTCCCCTTCTTGTTTTTCGATGCGTAGGTCGATAGAGATTTTCGATGGAATTCCAAGATTTCACTCTAAACAAGTGCTACTTTGAGGCCTATGACAAGTGATTCTTAGAAAAACTCTCTCATGGTCCACTTCTTCAAATTTAGGTTTTCTAGGGTGAGGCATTTGATTCCCCAACCGCGAAAAAAAGTCTAGCTCGATTCTATAGCCGGATTGGAAACCTTCTCTTTGTTTTGGGTTCACGCTAAAATCTGCATAAGCGATCCCAAATGTCACATCCGTAAAACATATATTAACGGTTGGGGGAACGCAATGTAATTGATCCTACCATCATATAACCTATCCACCCTAACTTCCTATGTAACCTTTCGTGTCGTTCCCCCTTCTTGTTTCGGTGCGTAGGTCGACATAGAGATTTTCGAAGGAATTTCAAGATTTCACTCTAAACAAGTGCTACTTTGAGGCCTATGACAAGTGATTCTTAGAAAAACTCTCTAATGGTCCACTTCTTCAAATTTAGGTTTTCTAGGGTGAGGCATTTGATTCCCCAACCGCGAAAAAGTCTAGCCCGATTCTATAGCCGGATTGGAAACTTCTCTTTGTTTTGGGTTCCCGCTGAAATCTGCGCAAAAAATTCCCTAAATGTCACATCCGAAAAACATATATTAACGGTTGGGGAACGCAATGTAATTGATCCTACCATCATATAACCTATCCACCCTAACTTCCTATGTAACTTTCGTGTCGTTCCCCTTCTTGTTTCGGTACGTAGGTCGACATAGAGATTTTCGAAGGAATTTCAAGATTTCACTCTAAACAAGTGCTACTTTGAGGCCTATGACAAGTGATTCTTAGAAAAACTCTCTAATGGTCCACTTCTTCAAGTTTAGGTTCTCTAGGCTGAGGCATTTGATTCCACAACCGTGAAAAGTCTAGCTCGATTCTATAGCCGGATTGGAAACTTCTCTTTGTTTTGAGGGTTCACGCTGAAATCTGCGCAAGCAGTTCCCTAAATGTCACATCCAAAACATATTTTAACGGTTGGGAAACGCAATGTAATTGATCCTAGCATCATCTAACCTATCCACCCTAACTTCGTATGTACCTTTCGTCTCGTTCCCCTTCTAGTTTTGGAACGTAGGTCGATAGAGATTTTCGATGGAATTCCAAGATTTCACTCTAAACAAGTGCTACTTTGAGGCCTATGACAAGTGATTCTTAGAAAAACTCTCTAATGGTCCACTTCTTCAAATTTAGGTTTTCTAGGGTGAGGCATCTGATTCCCCAACCGCGAAAAAGTCTAGCTCGATTCTATAGCCGGATTGGAAACTTCTCTTTGTTTTGGGTTCAAGCTGAAATCTGCGCAAAGCGAGTTCCTAAATGTCACATCCGTAAACATATTTTAACGGTTGGGGAACGAATGTAATTGATCCTAGCATCATCTAACCTATCCACCATAACTTCCTATGTACCTTTCGTGTCGTTCCCCTTCTAGTTTTGGTACGTAGGTCGATAGAGATTTTCGATGGAATTCCAAGATTTCACTATAAACAAGTGCTACTTTGAGGCCTATGACAAGTGATTCTTAGAAAAAATACTCTCTAATGGTCCACTTCTTCAAATTTAGGTTTTCTAGGGTGAGGCATTTGATTCCCCAACCGCGAAAAAGTCTAGCTCGATTCTATAGCCGGATTGGAAACTTCTCTTTGTTTTGGGTTCACGCTGAAATCTGCGCTAAGCATTCCTAAATGTCACATCCGTAAAACATATATTAACGGTTGGGAAACGCAATGTAATTGATCCTAGCATCATCTAACCTATCCACCCTAACTCCCTATGTAGCTTTCGTGTCATTCCCCTTCTAGTTTTTGAGTAATGTAGGTCGATAGAGATTTTCGATGGATTCCCAAGATTTCACTCTAAACAAGTGCTACTTTGAGGCCTATGACAAGTGATTCTTAGAAAAACTCTCTAATGGTCCACTTTTTCAAATTTAGGTTTTCTAGGGTGAGGCATTTGATTCCCCAACCGCGAAAAAGTCTAGCTCGATTCTATAGCCGGATTGGAAACTTCTCTTTTGTTTTGGGTTCACAATGAAATCTGCGCAAGCAGTCCCCTAAATGTCACATCTAGAAACATATATTAACGGTTGGGGAACGCAATGTAATTGATCCTACCATCATATAACCTATCCACCCTAACTTCCTATGTAACTTTCGTGTCGTTCCCCATCTTGTTTCGGTACGTAGGTCGACGTAGAGATTTTCGAAGGAATTTCAAGATTTCACTCTAAACTAGTGCTACTTTGAGGCCTTTGACAAGTGATTCTTAGAAAAACTCTCTAATGGTCCACTTCTTCAAGTTTAGGTTCTCTAGGCTGAGGCATTTGATTTCACAAACACGAAAAACTCTTGCTCGATTATAGCCGGATTGGAAACTTCTCTAAACACATTGGAAACTTCTCTTTGTTTTGAGTTCACGCTAAAATCGCACTAGCAAATCCCCAATGTCACATCCACAAACATATATTAACAGTTGGGAAACGTAATGTAATTGATCCTACCATCATCTAACCTATCCACCCTAACTCATATGTAACTTTCATGTCGCTTCCTCTTCTTGTTTTTCGATACGTAGGCCGACACGAGATTTTCAATGGAATTCCAAGATTTCACTCTAAACACATGATACTTTGAGGCCTATGACAAGTGATTCTTAGAAAAACTCTCTAATGGTCCACTTCTTCAAGTTTAGGTTCTCTAGGGTGAGGCATTTGATTCCACAACCGCGAAAAAGTCTTGCTCATTATATAGCGGATTGGAAACTTCTCTTTGTTTTGAGTTCACGCTAAAATCGGCGCTAAGCGATCCCCCAATGTCACATCCGAAACATATATTTTACAGTTGGGGAACGTAATGCAATTGATCCTACCATCATCTAACCTATCCACCCTAACTCCTATGTACCTTTCATGTCGTTCCTCTTCTTGTTTTGATACGTAGATCGACACGAGATTTTCGATGGAATTTTTAGATTTCACTCTAAACACGTGCTACTTTGAGGCCTATGACAAGTGATTCTTAGAAAAACTCTCTAATGATCCACTTCTTCAAATTTAGGTTCTCTAGGGTGAGGCATTTGATTCCACAACCGCGAAAAAAGTCTAGCTCGATTACATAGATGGATTGGAAACTTCTCTTTGTTTTGGGTTCACGCTAAAATCTGCAAGTAAGCTGTCCCTAAATGTCACATCCGAGAAACATATATTAACGGTTGGGGAACGCAATATAATTGATCCTACCATCATCTAACCTATCCACCCAAACTCCTATGTACCTTATTTCGATACCTAGGTCGACACGAAGATTTTTCGATGGAATTCCAAGATTTCACTCTAAACACATGCTACTTTGAGGCTTATGACAAGTGATTCTTAGAAAAACTCTCTAATGATCCACTTCTTCAAATTTAGCTTCTCTAGGGTGAGGCATTTGATTCCCCAACCGCGAAAAAGTCTAGCTCGATTCTATAGCCGGATTGGAAACTTCTCTTTTGTTTTGGGTTCGCGCTGAAATCTGCGCAAGCTGTCCCTAAATGTCACATCCGAAAACATATATTAACGGTTGGGGAACGCAATATAATTGATCCTACCATCATCTAACCTATCCACCCTAACTCCTATGTACCTTATTTCGGTTCCCCTTCTAGTCGTAGGGTCGACAGAGATTTTCAATGGAATTCCAAGATTTCACTCTAAACACATGGTACTTTGAGGCCTATGACAAGTGATTCTTAGAAAAACTCTCTAATGATCCACTTCTTCAAATTTAGGTTTTCTAGGGTGAGGCATTTGATTCCCCAACCGCGAAAAAGTCTAGCTCGATTCTATTGCCGGATTGGAAACTTCTCTTTGTTTTGGGTTCACGCTGAAATCTGCAAAGCAGTCCCTAAATGTCACATCCGAAAACATATATTAACAGTTGGGGAACGCAATGTAATTGATCCTACCATCATATAACCTATCCACCCTAACTTCCTATGTAACTTTCGTGTCGTTCCCCTTTGTTGTTTTGATACGTAGGTCGACATAGAGATTTTCGAAGAAATTTTAGATTTCACTCTAAACAAGTGCTACTTTGAGGCCTATGACAAGTGATTCTTAGAAAAACTCTCTAATGGTCCACTTCTTCAAGTTTAGGTTCTCTAGGCTGAGGCATTTGATTCCACAACCACGAAAAAGTCTTGCTCATTATAGCCGGATTGGAAACTTCTCTTTGTTTTGAGTTCACGCTAAAATCGGCGCTAGCATCCCCCTAAATGTCACATCCAAAACATATATTTACAGTTGGGGAACGCAATGTAATTGATCCTACCATCATGTAACCTATCCACCCTAACTCCTATGTACCTTATTTCGATACGTAGGTCGACACAGCGATTTTCGATGGAATTCCAAGATTTCACTCTAAACACATGCCACTTTGAGGCCTGTGACAAGTGATTCTTAGAAAAACTCTCTAATGATCCACTTCTTCAAATTTAGCTTCTCTAGGGTGAGGCATTTGATTCCACAACCGCGAAAAAGTCTAGCTCGATTACATAGATGGATTGGAAACTTCTCTTTGTTTTGGGTTCGCACTTTGAAATCTGCAAGAAAGCTGTCCCTAAATGTCACATTCGAAAACATATTTTAACGGTTGGGAACGCAATGTAATTGATCCTAGCATCATCTAACCTATCCACCTAACCGTATGTACCTTTCGTGTCGTTCCCCTTCTAGTCTCTTTGTACGTAGGTCGACAGAGATTTTCGATGGAATTCCAAGATTTCACTCTAAACAAGTGCTACTTTGAGGCCTATGACAAGTGATTCTTAGAAAAACTCTCTAATGGTTCACTTCTTCAAATTTAGGTTTTCTAGGGTGAGGCATTTGATTCCCCAACCGCGAAAAAAAAGTCTAGCTCGATTCTATAGCCGGATTGGAAACTTCTCTTTGTTTTTTGGGTTCGCGCGGAAATCTGCATAAGCAAAATCCCTAAATGTCACATCCGAGAAACATATATTAACGGTTGGGGAACGCAATGTAATTGATCCTACCATCATATAACCTATCCACCCTAACTTTCTATGTAACTTTCGTGTCGTTTCCTTCTTGTTTCGATGCGTGCCGACATAGAGATTTTCGAAGGAATTTCAAGATTTCACTCTAAACAAGTGCTACTTTGAGGCCTATGACAAATGATTCTTAGAAAAACTCTCTAATGATCCACTTCTTCAAATTTTGGTTCTCTAGGCTGAGGCATTTGATTCCACAACCGCGAAAAAGTCTTGCTCGGTTATAGCCGGATTGGAAACTTCTCTTTGTTTTGAGTTCACGCTAAAATTGGCGCTAGCAGTCCCTAATTGTGGATACAGGATCACCAAAGAACTCTACTGAGTTGTTCGCAGGGTTCTATCCTAGCCTGCGGCCACAAACAACTCCCGAAGGCAATGGAAGCATAGCTACGGTGACTTACGTTGTAATCGAGATAGAACACTAGTCGATTACCTTGTTTAGAGTTCGGTGTTCGGTTCCTCTACGGACAACCCTCTCTATTTCCGACTAGGATCGTAGCGAGTTCCTTGGCTCCTTAGACTATAAAAGGCGGCCAAGGAACACCTCGTAGAGGAGAGCACGAACGCATAGAACACAAGCTTGGCCCGACCAAGCGGCTGTAAGCTTCATAGCCGATTCGGCTAACCCCATCAATCAAAAAACAGGCTCATGCCGGCGGGCGTAAAGGTCTTTACTCGATCCTTGATCGAGGGCCCGAACCAAAGATAAAAACCCCGCTCTCAATGTCACCGCGCAGAACAAACCGCCGGGCTCTAGGTTCGTCGAGGCCCGAACAAACCTGCCCGGTTCACCCCGTGGCGTGCTCTTGGTCGTAAAACATCGGCGGTTTGTGCACCGGTAGGGGCTCTCGTTGAATTTCAGCACGAGAGTCCGGCGGACCACGACATCATGGGCTCTCCGGCGAAGAAGACGATCATCTTCGGAACATGGGCTTGCGAGGTCAACGACGACGGCAAGACTCGAAGCTACACCATCGAGGAACCCAAGATCGAAGAACCGGAACTCGCCGAGAAGCTCCAGCAACTGACGCTTACCGAAGCCGCCTCGAAGACGGAGAACGAGTTCGAAGCTTGCTCAGAAACCCGCCCGGAAGGGCCCAAACCCGAAACCGGCTCGGGGAAGGTGGACAACCAGGGCTCCAGTACGGACTCCAAGAGCGACTCGAAGCACAACTCCTACTCCGACTCAGATAAGGGAAATTACTCCAACTCGGAAACTTTTTTCGATCAAAGCTACCTCGACTCGGGGAAAGAAGGCGAATTCGGATATAACCCTGGACACCAGTCCAGATTACCTTTTCAGTTTCCTACAGGATTACGCAACTCGGCGTTCGCGTATTCAAGGAGCGCCAAGACAACTCTGAAGAGAAGACTGGAAATTCCTTTGGAGGGCGCACAAAGAGGGCTCATCTTGACAAGAACCCCAGAGGAATGCATCATCCACTGGCCAAGAACCCTCTGTTGACGGTCACTAACTACATATTTTATACCATCAACATTAGTATAAAACCACCAAAACACAATAGTAATAGGGCTTTGAGCTAACCATTTCCACAAGTTTTGGTACTTCACTTGTTTTGCAGGACAATGTTAAAAACATATACATTTTGGGCCAAAAGCAAAGGAAAACATATAAAGAATAACAAGGCCCTAAATGGACATAAGCAAAGCAAGGAGAAGAGAGGAGAAATGCCCATAAACATGAATATCAACATCTATACATAAGCCCAAGAAGTGGAAACCCAAATCTAACATGAAATGATATTGGGCCACTTGACATGGGTTTAGTATTCTGGGCATAACTTTTTCATACGGACTCCGATTTCAGTGCACCACCCGCCAAAACGAAGCTAACGACGAAAGGGACGCGCTCACAAAATTTGAGCCCAATCGGCCCAGGTTTGGGTGCGCCCACACCTTGGGGTGCGCCCGCACCCCTGCGGCTGCCAAACGGGCCCAGTCTTCTCTGGCGGTGCAATTAAGGACCGAAAAGTTGTAAGGCGGTATTGGTTGCCACGTTCACTGAACCTGGACGCCAGGAGGAGGTCGGTTTGGTGCTTTGATGGTGGTAGATTTGCATTTACCCCCCTCCTCTCATCCTATAAGTAGGTGGCCTCTCCCCCTCTCACAACACAACCATTCTACACACAACACAAAGGAGAGCCACAATGTAATAGAAAGGGAGAAGCTCCACTCTTGTTCTTCTTCCTCTTCTTAGTTCTAATGGAGAGTGAGAGAGGGAAAGCTAGAAGGATACTTTGCTCCTTCTAGTCGGAGTTGTCGGAGTGCCCTCGGTGGTCCGCGGTTCCTAGGAGGTCGGAGTGCCGGACTTGTCGGTACCCGCTTCCCTTGTACCTCTACAACTTCCTTACACTTTGGTAAGAAAGTTCGTGTTCATCTTTCGGCTTATTGTTCTTCAAGTATATTATCTTAGCTGTTATAAACTTGCGGGATCGATAGTTGTACCTTCGGGTCGTAATTCTTGGTGAAGGGACTCTTTGACCGGGGAACCTTGATCGACACCAAGAGTTGTGTACGGTAGTGCAAACGTGGTGTTTGGACTAACGTCCACCTATCTTTTGCGAAGCACCCCACGGTCGTGAGGGTAGGCGGCAGGGTTGTGACAGCCTTGTCCGTCCCTTGTAATCCCTCCACGTTCGGGTGTGACGTAGAGCTAATGGCCGGACTCTGCCCGGTATTGGGCGAGGGCCGGTGCCCGAAGTAAGGAGATAACAGCCCTAGAAATCCCTGCCTGAAAACCTAAGCCCATAAAGATACCTCACTACCCATAGTTATCCTTGGGCGGCTCTGTTCAGAGGTTAGTGCGCAAACGTTCCCTGTGGAAAATACGATACCATGAATACTTCGGGTGAAAGCTACAACGACAGTTCCGTGCGCTTGCGGATTCTTACTCACATACGTTAACGAATGTCAACAAGCTTTAAAGCGCCGTTCTTGCCGAACGGTTGTCGTAATTCTCTCGAGCCTAGAGCACCCGTGTGTTGTATCCAAAAAAATTATAAATAGTTATTTATTTTTCTTTTCCCAAAATGAAGCCAACTACTCAAATCCAAAATCTTTTGCTTCTCCAAAGGGGAGTTCACGGGGCCAAAATCCTTTTCAAAATCAAAATTTTCATTCGGCCATGAACTCCACCCTAATTTGAAAAAAAAAACTTTGGTTCGGGTACACTACTTCTTTGGTGACTATTTTGAAAACCTGTGTAACCACCTACGAGATTTCGGGGAGTTATGGTCATGCCTCAGCATTCCTGGCATGATCCAAGAAATTCACATGTGGAATTTGTTTCTTCTCTCCCTCATAGGGAAAGCAAAACAATAGTACACTTTTGTCGTAGGAAGTTTGAATGGGGACTGAGAAGAACTCAAAGATAATTTTTGTCTAGCATTCTTCCCCATCAATGCCTACCAAGGACAACTCCCGATCTCAAGTAGGATGAGAAGGAGTCCATAGGTGCAGCCTGGGCCAGGTTTACAATGGTAATACATGATGGTCCAGACTTGTCATTACCCGATAGTGTGCTTTTGCATATCTTTTGTTTGGGTCTTGTCATTTATGCTGCCCTATGCCTTGACATGACCGTTGGAGGGTCGTTTGCACGAAAATCTACAACGGAACATAGGAAAACCATTGAACACATCCTAGAGAAGCTTGCTTCTCCCGTTGTAGAACATATTCCCCTCCACAACAAGGGCATGTCAAGCTTTGAGGAGCCCTCATCAGTCGAACCCTTACCCTTACCGCCTTTGGAACCGACTGTTGAGCCCTCTCCCGAACCACGAACACCGAAGGAAGGAATGCTTCGTCCTTCGGAGTTCGCGATTGAATTCAAGGATGATGACAGAACCTCGTAAACCGAGGTGCGCTTAGACTTCCATATCTATCCCATCCTTGATTTCGATCTTCTCATAGGCTACCCTCTCGAAAATCTTTTTCACGAAAAAACCCATAGAGAAGAGCCGTGATGAGAAGTTGGGAAAGATTGCTTCCGCCTCTCACACTTAGACATCCCAAAGGCGAAGCATCTTCCCAACCAAACCCGTTCGAGGAGGCGATGTTCATAACTCTGTTCGCTTCACCCAAGTTGCTTCCGCATCTTAGTGAAACGAAACACATGTCGCCCTCACATGAACACAAGTCATGTCCCTACGGCGATAAAACGTTGTTCTTGATAGTGGTCAAGATTCAACGTTAGGCCCTTCATGTCACATCTTTTGAGGATAAACCCTCATGTGCCATGGACATGCACGAAGCGACAACTCTTTAGACCAAGCGAAATATGTTGTTGAGCATAACAAGTTGTCAATTGAGACTTCCTACATGCTCTCCTTTGGGTCTTCTTGAGTTTGTCTTGCTTCTAGCCGAGTGCTTCCACGAAGATTACAACCCTCTGTTGGTTCTCTTTGTAAACCTTTTTAAGAGAATGGTTGCAAATCTCATAGTAGCATGATGACGCTAACCTTGCAGCTTTTGAGCGTAATGCCAACTTCTTAGTGGTGAAACAGGGAACTTCACCACCATCACCGCAAAGATGTTTTCCCACGGTCAAGCTTATGACCATAACTCAAATCAACTTCTTAGGGAGATACCCCGGACTATCAAAAAAATATATATATATATGAATCTCTTATTATTGTCATAAAAAGAAAAATAGATAAAAACCCTCTCAAGTAAAAAAATATTTTAATCATCTTGTCTCTTTTTTCAAATAAAGTAAATAAATAAATTTTATCTCTCTTTTCAAAGCAATAAAAAGCAATAATAATTATTGTCTTATCTCTCTTATTATTTCCTTGTAAAAAAAAGTTTTCCCTGCTTTTATTTTCATAACAATAATAATAATAATCTCTCTTTCTCTTATTAATAAAAGCAAGAACATGTTATCAAGTTAGTATGCACCTTCGGGTATTCTTGTCGCTAACCATTTCGGGTGGAGATCGATTAAGAAGAACAAAGAGGCATGCGGCGCTCGAGAACATGGGGGCCACATCAAAAAAAAAATGATGCCCATGGGTGTGATGGAAGATGCTCAAGAGGAGACCCGGACCTGCACACTTGACTTTTATACAAGAGTCTAAGTGTGGGGGAAGATGGTGACAATCTCAAGTTCCATCCACCAAGGGGTCATACAAAAAAAAAAATTGAGGGTGAATAAAAGACGATGTCAGCCCTGCCTTGCTAATAAAGCTGAAGAGAAAAAAGAGTTTTAAAAAAAAAAAGGAGAAAAAAAAAAAGAATTGAAAAAAGAAAGATAGAAAGGGAAAAAGAAAATAAAAATGTGTTGTCGCAAATAAAAGAGAGAGAGAAAAAAAAAATGTTATAAAAGAGAGAGAGAGAGAGAAAAAAAAAAAGAGAGAGAGGTAAATACAAAAAAAAGAGGAGAGGAGAGAGATAAAAAAGGGAGAGAATATATATATATATATATATATATATATATATATATATATATATATATATAATAAGAATGTTGTCAAAAAAAATAAAATATATAGAATAGAAAAAAAAATAATAAGAGAGAGAGAGGAGTAGGTTGGCCCCACATGGTCAAGATAAACATCATCAATGTGTTTGCTTTGACTCCACCCTTCATTGCTTCAACAAGCAAGAAGGGCTCGCCTCTCATCCTTTGCTTTGCTATCATCAAGACCCATGGCCTGTACACACAAAGTTGTGTGTGTAGGGCCTAGCCTTGAATACACCTGGGCCGAGCCATCAAGCAAACCACACAAGAACAACTTTGAATTTTCCATCCACTTATCTTTGTCGGAACTTATACTCGGGTATGCAAAGGTAACGTTCACCAACTCTCATACTCATAATTTGTCTCCATGAAGTTCTTTAAAGTCATGCCTCCCTAGTTATGACATATGCTTGAGTTTGGATGCATCTACATGTGCACATGTAATGCATCCATAGGTCTTTTAAATTAAGCGTGGTGCTTAGGTTAAAAATGATCTCCTTTAATCAAAACTTTGACATGGTGTTAGAGTTTGGTTAATGAACTTAGAGCTTTGTTGTCATGATCAACGGAAGTAATTTATGTTGGAGATGAATCAAGGCTATGTTTACACTGTTTTTTTATTTTAGCCTTGCCTGAGTGATGCTAAGGTGAACGAATAATAATAATAATAATAATAATAATAATAAAATAAAATAAAATAATAATAATCTTAACAAAGGCTCCACGGCATTCTTGCCGATAGAGCCATGTGTTTGTTTTTGTTTTGTTTTCTTTGTTTAAAATAAAACAGTATAAGAATAAGTGTGGGGAGACCTCTCAAGCATACATGCACACCCATCCGAGATCTCCCCAACACAAATGCACAAACACCAAGCAATTCCACGATGGAGAAGGACGAAATGAACGACCACCATTAACACCTTCCTCTTCAAAAACGGTGGTTTGTGCAACTCCCTCTCTCACATCCTCCAAAAGTTTTGAAGTTTAATATTGAACAAATCAAAAAGACAAAACTTCTTGAAAAAGCTCCATCTCCATGCTATCCTTTGATAAAATGTTCATACTCTTTATTCCTTGCTAATATTCCAATAGCTTGTGAACCACATATCTTAGGGACCCCATGTTATCTAAGTAATTGGAATATGTGATATAGCTGGATGATATGAACCTTGCTCTTTTATATGAACTTGGGATTTGTTTTCAAAAATTCAAAATTCAAGTAGCATGCTCCTCAATGATATGCATTTCCCACGAGCCATATGACATGATGATGATCATTCATGAAATAAATAAACCATAGTCATATGCTACTTGTTTTCATGGTGAGCCTATGTCAAATTGTTTGTGACCTATGTTGAGATTCTTTTCATATGCTCAAGATCAAGATTCACGTACACCCACAAATAAAATGCCGACTCTTTACACTAGGAGTTGCGCACAACATGCACCTTTCCATCCACTGAAAATATACTCCATTCATTTGTATCATGACCTCTCACCAAAATCCCAGTTACCAAAGGAGAAGTATGTGGGCTAAGTTTGAAAGAAAAATGATGAAAGAAAATATGGACATGTGTCCTCCAAAAAGAAAAAAAAAAAAAGACGAGGAAGTTAGTACTCGTCCAAAAAAAGAAAGAAAAGAAAAAGAATAAAGTAGCCCATACCTCCTTCAAATAAATTCCACCAAAAAGAGAGAGTCATGATACCTGGAGTACACAAAAATGTGTTCCACACACTTTGCACATCTTGATCTAGGCCTATGACTAGTCTCTCCATGTGGTCCGGTTTTTGACTAAGGCAACATGACATGATACAAGTATGTCGTTCTTTTTACCTACCCAAAACCCCACAAAAAAAGCCTTATATAGTTGGTAGGGAAAAAAGAAAGGCAAATCTAAGCCTTTGGTGAGGAACAAACCACATACAAATTGAGTGATCCGAGTGAATCATTTGAGGAGCAAGGCTATATTTATATTTTCAAAATCAAATAAAAACCCAAGTTCCTGCACTTATTTGAAGCAAGGGGATTTGATTCTATGTTGTTCCATAATTCAATTACCCAGATTAAACATGGTAGACACATCAAAAGGTTCACAAGTGCAGGTGAAGCTTGGAATAACTTGTATGCAGGTTACATATCAAGGAGATGACCCATCTTAGTCCTTAGCCTTTACTCGAGGACGAGCAAAGGACTAAGTGTGGGGGAGTTGTTGACGGTCATTAACTACATATTTTATACCGTCAACATTAGTATAAAACCACCAAAACACAATAGTAATAGGGCTTTGAGCTAACCATTTCCACAAGTTTTGGTACTTCACTTGTTTTGCAGGACAATGTTGAAAACATATACATTTTGGGCCAAAAGTAAAGGAAAACATATAAAGAATAACAAGGCCCTAAATGGATATAAGCAAAGCAAGGAGAAGAGAGGAGAAATGCCCATAAACATGAATATCAACATCTATACATAAGCCCAAGAAGTGGAAACCCAAATCCAACATGAAATGATATTGGGCCACTTGACATGGGTTTAGTATTCTGGGCATAACTTTTTCATACGGACTCCGATTTTAGTGCACCACCCGCCAAAACGAAGCTAACGACGAAAGGGACGCGCTCACAAAATTTGAGCCCAATCGGCCCAGGTTTGGGTGTGCCCGCACCTTGGGGTGCGCCCGCACCCTAACGGTACTGCCAAACGGGCCCGATCTTCTCTGGCCGGTGCAATTAAGGTCCGAAAAAATTGTAAGGCGGTATTGGTTGCCACGCTCACTGAACCTGGACACCAGGAGGGGGTCGGTTTGGTGCTTTGATGCTGGTAGATTTGCATTTAGCCCCCTCCTCTCATCCTATAAGTAGGTGGCCTCTCCCCCTCTCACAACACAACCATTCTACACACAACACAAAAGGAGAGCCACAATGTAATAGAAAGGGAGAAGCTCCACTCTTGTTCTTCTTCCTCTTCTTAGTTCTAATGGAGAGTGAGAGAGGGAAAGCTAGAAGGATACTTTGCTCCTTCTAGTCGGAGTTGTCGGAGTGCCCTCGGTGGTCCGCGGTTCCTAGGAGGTCTGAGTCTTGGGACTTGTCGGTACCCGCTTCCCTTGTACCTCTACAACTTCCTTACACTTTGGTAAGAAAGTTCGTGTTCATCTTTCGGCTTATTGTTCTTCAAGTATATTATCTTAGCTGTTATAAACTTGCGGGATCGATAGTTGTACCTTCGGGTCGTAATTCTTGGTGAAGGGACTCTTTGACCGGGGAACCTTGATCGACACCAAGAGTTGTGTACGGTAGTGCAAATGTGGTGTTTGGACTAACGTCCACCTATCTTTTCTGGAAGCATCCCACGGTCGTGAGGGGTAGGCGGCGGGGTTGTGACAGCCTTGTCCGTCCCTTTGTAATCCCTCCACGTTCGGGTGTGACGTAGAGCTAATGGCCTGACTCGCCCGGTATTGGGCGAGGGGCCGGTGCCGAACGAAGGAGATAACAGCCCTAGAAATCCCTGCCTAAAAACCTAAGCCCATAAAGATACCTCACTACCCATAGTTATCCTTGGGCGGCTCTGTTCGAGAGGTTAGTGCGCAAACGTTCCCCGTGGAAAATACGATACCTGAATACTTCCGGGTGAAAGCTACAACGACGCCGTTCCGTACGCTTGCGGATTCTTCTGCATACGTTAACGAATGTCAACACCCTCAACGGAGCCAATCGTCAAGCAACGGCGGTGATCGGGAAAAACCAGCATCGCAAGTTCTACCCTGGACAGAAGGAGTGGCGGCCCAAGGCTACGTTCGCCAAGGAAATCTTTATGGTGGCAACGGCTCGCGCACCGCTTAACCAACCAGATGCCCCTGACATCAGGTCCACTAACGAAGGCTTATCAAATATTTCGGCGGACGAAAGAACCCTTGAAGACGAAGGAGAACACCAACGTCAAGAAAGGCTGAAGAGGAACAAGCTAAAGGGAGGACGCCAAATCAGGGCAAACATACGCCTACAAGCCATGAACAAATATCAAGCCGATCTACACGAGTACGAGAGGCTAAAATCCGAAAGAGAAGCTGAAGACGATCAACGAGCAACCCGGGAAAGGCTACAAGGGTTGATTGACCGCCTGAAGACTGCTACAGACCTAAATGACGAGGAGAGGCTCATCAAGGAGGCCTTGCAGAAGGCTACCCGTGAAAGAGATCCCAGAACGTCACAGTCAAAGGCGAACAGCTCTCATGCACCAAGAAGTCGATCCAACGTCTTCGAGAGGCTGGGAAGGCCAGAAGGTTCCAACAACTCCAGGCCACCCCGGAGGGATGGTAGACAGTACCAGAGACCCCCGAGGGAAATCCCCGCTCCAAGACCAAGCCGACGAGAAGAAGTCGCAGAGTCAACATATCGACCTACTGGAACTCATCCGAGAGGAGGAAGAACCTCAGGAGGACTTGAAGAAAGGACGACGGGAAGCTACGACGGATTCCCTTGCTTCGTGGAAAGATTGCAAGAGATCAAATTACCCCCAAAGTTCAAACCTTCAAACCACTCGAAATACGATGGGAAAACAGAGCCAAGACAATGGCTCAGAGTCTACTCGCAATCCATTGAGCTGGCTGGAGGAGATGATGACGCAAAAGCCGTTTTCTTTCCCATAGCCCTAGAGGCTCTACCGCTCCAATGGTTCGACAAGGTCAAAGAGGGCTCAATCCGATACTGGGAAGACTTGCAAAAAGCATTCTGCAGCAACTTCGCAGGAATCATCACCCATCCTATTACTCAGGCTGAGTTGAAAAGCCTCAAGCAGAAGCCGGGAGAATCTTTGAGAGATTATTACCGAAGATTTGGGAAGATGAGATCCCAAGTACATGATATCACCGAAAGAGAGGTGATAGACGCCTTCAGCAATGGAATTTTCTCAAGATGGCAGTTCTCGGATTTCTACAAAAACAACCCAAGGACAAACGAGCAGTTCAAGCTATCTTGTTGAGAAGATGATCGGAGCCGAAGAAAGAATCCGAGATCGCTTTCGAAAAGAAAGAACTTCGTGAAGGCCCGAAGAAAGAGCGGGAACAACTCTCGGCAACAAAAGAAGCGAGGACCGCATAACACCGCCGCAATGACGGAAAAAGTCAAAGAAACCATACAAACAAAGGTTCAACAACAACAACAACGGCGACAGGAACAGAAGCAATATCAAGCTAGAAGACCTACCTTGCATCACCCTAGAGCTCAGCACACGCTCGGAAACTGTTCCACATTCCAGGAAAAGTACAAGGGAGGAAACAACTCTGCTCAGAAGGGGAGCAATCAAGAAAACAGAGAAGAAGCCAGCGAAGAGCCAAAGACGGGGGATTTCCAGAAAGCAACGAGATCCTTGAACGTTATATTCTCTGGAGTACCCGGATCAAAGAGCAAGAGACAAGATAAGCTAGCACTCCGATCAATCATGGCAGCAGAACCCGCAACACCACGGTACCTCAATTGGTCCCAATACCCAATTCAATTCACCAGGGAAGATCAATGGACGAGTGTGGGCAACGCTGGGCTATATCCTTTGGTACTGGAACCTACAATAGCTGGAGTAACCGTCACCAAGGTATTGATCGATGGAGGAGCAGGGCTGAACATCATATTCTCAGAAACACTGGACAAGATGGGACTAGACCTCTCCGGGTTAATTGCTCCTTCCAGCACTCCTTTCTACGGGATAGTACCCGGACGAGCAGCCATACCAGTTGGACAAGTCACCTTGCCAGTCACATTTGGATCTCCAACCAATTACCGGACAGAGTACATCAAGTTCGAAGTGGCAGATCTTGAGTCACCATATCACGCCATCATGGGAAGACCTGCTATCGCAAAATTCATGGCTATTCCACACTACCCGTATCTTCTACTAAAGATGCCGGCACCATTTGGGATTCTCTCCATCAAAGGGGACCTCAAAAAAGCTTTTGAGTGCGACGTACAAGCCGTGGAGATTGCAAACAAGATGGGAGAGCTCTTGGAGAAAAAGGAACTCAACCAAATGGCAGAGGAGACAAATCCAGAAGAACTCGAGATACCAGCCAAGAAGCAAGCAATCCCCGATCCCACGGAAGAAGCCGACGTCAAGCACATCGACCTACGGGCGGGCGATCCATCCAAGACGGCGATCATCGGCGCCCATCTATCTCCAAAATAGGAACTCAAGGCTCACCCGGCTTCCTAAGGCAAAGACAAAGAAATATTCGCCGAAACCGGCGGACATGCCCTAGTGTCCCAAGGAGCCGGGCCGAGCACGAGAATCGACATCAATATGGGATCCAAACCCATCAAGCAAAGACTAAGAAGGTTCTCACTAGAAAAGAAGGAAGCCATCAAGAAGGAAATGGCGAAACTACTCGCAGCCGGATTCATCGGAGAAATCCTACATCCCGACCGGCTAGCCAACCCAGCTTTACGTTCGAAAGAAGAACACCTCGTGATTGGCGAATGTGTGTGGACTACACGGACTGAACAAACACGCCCAAAAAAAAGATCCCTTCGGGCTACCAAGGATCGACCAAATAGTGGACTCCACGCCAGGGATCAGCTCTACTATCATTCTTGGATTGTTACTCGGGATACCACCGGATCGCGGCCAAGAAAGAAGATCGAGCAAAACCTCTTTTATCACCCCCTTCGGTGCCTCTTGCTACAAAACAATGTCCTTCGGATTGAAGAACGCCGAACAACGTATCAAAGAGCAATACAAGACTTGTTTAGGAGAGCAGATTGGCAAAAATGCCGAAGCATACATAGACGACATAGTGGTGAAAACAAGAGAACCAGAAACTCTGATTCAAGATCTGGAAGAAACTTTCAAGAACCTCAACAAGTGGAAATGGAAACTCAATCCAACCAAATGCGTCTTTGGAGTACCATCGGGGCAGCTACTGGGTTTCTTGGTCAGCAACAGAGGCATTGAAGCCAGCACCAAGCAAATCAAAGCAATCACCGAGATGACACAACCCCGGGCGTCAAGGGCGTCCCGTAAGCTCACAGGATGCATGGCAGCACTCAACAGATTCATATCCAAGCTTGGAGAGAAAGGGCTACCCTTCTTCAAACTCATCAAGACCAGAGGAGAATTCAAATGGACGGGTGATGCGGACAGGGCGTTTGAAGAACTCAAACAATACCTTACAACAGCACCAGTCCTAACACCCCCAAAGGATCAAGAAAACTCTTGCTCTACATAGCAGCAACAAATACAGTGGTCAGTTCAGCAATCATCGTGGAGAGAGGAGAGCCCGGACAACTCAGCAAAGTTCAGAGCCAGTTTAGTACGTGAGCGAGGTTCTATCCGAGTCCAAGGCTCGATACCCTCACGTACAAAAACTACTCTATTCTATACTGATCACATCAAGGAAGCTACGACACTACTTCGACAGCCACAAGATCACAAGCAGTGACCGACTCACCACTAGGCGATATCCCGAGGAACGTAGATTCAACAGCCGTATATCAAAATGGGCGGAGAACTCGGTGTTGGTTAATTGCCCAAGTCAAAGTGGGCCAAAGCAGCCCATATGGCCCATTTAGTAATCTCTATATATATATATGCTAATTACCGGCCGGCTGATTAACCTAATCCTAGAACACACCCACGCGCCGCCGGTGCTTGGGCTGTGCACACGCACACGCCCGCCGCCACGTTGTTGAGTACGCCCGGGGCATTGCTTTGCTGTTGTTCCTCCGCGGCGTCGAGTGCTAGCACACTCCGTTGCGCCGTTCTTCTTCTCTCGTGCGTGTGGACGTTCGTAGAGGTGCTGCTCCATTGCGCCTTTGCGTCGTGCGGTGCGACTACTTCCTCGACGTCGACTACATCGACTACGCGCCATCAAGTCTTCCGGCTGCCGCCCGCTCGTCGAAGGTATAATCTATGATCATCTACATGCAAGTGATCCCGTTTATATTACGCGGTATTTTTGTGCTAGCGTGTAGCAATCCGCGTAAACCCAACAAAGGGTATCGAGCCGTGCTTGGCGTTGTTTTTTATCTAGATTATTTTATTACAATTGGCTGTAGAGTAGATCGTTTTAACATATAGCATTATGTATGTATCGGATTGCTTTACTCCGTTTTTGCTTCCTCATTATGTGATCACTAAACGGCCGTCAGACGACGGCGCGCGGCGTCAGCGGCGGCTGACCACGAGGTTGCGAATTCGTGTAGCGAAGCGTTCATACACAATATGTATGGCTATCACCGGCTAGAACGCCATGTCTCATTAATTTGTTAGCGAAGATGCGAAAAATCTATTCTATCCGTCATCGGTACCGACGGGGCTAATTGTGGTGTTTAATAAAAAAATATATACCAATAACGCCGTTCGTAGAAAACGTCTAACTCGTTTTTGCGAGAATGATGTGATGGTATGGCCTCAAAATCATGTGATGATCTGTGTGTAATATTTTGGTGCGGCTCAACGTGTCGCCATTTGTTACTGGTTGGTTGAGGCTGTTGTTTTTGGCCTATGTGCCATCATGTGGTTTGCTCATATGATGTAATTCATAATTTAATCTGCCATTAGCATGCAATAGGCATTTTAAATTATGTAATCCATCGACATGAGGCAAGTTGACTCGGCGTGCACACCGCATGAAGTAGGCGTTGGCAGCCGCACTGCTTCTTTGGCGGCGGTCCGACATCCTAATTTTCGTTGGACGAAGAAAGGCCATACTATCACAATAATATGATTATATGTGAAATTCATCTTTATACTTTATCTCGTGATGAGTATGAAAATCCCTCATAAAAATTAAGTATTTTTTATGCCCTTCCAACAAATGCACCTTTTTGGATCTTGTTAGTAGGTGATGGGTCCGCCAAAGCGGACATCATTTTCTACCTTGATCTATTGGGTGGTGTCGGACACCACAAAGATAGTGTTGGTTTACTTGACGAAACTATCAAGTCGGACTTGGGTTTCGGGGCATAGCGTTGGAAGCCGAGATATATGATATCATCCAACGAACGAGAGTCGCATTGGATGCGATTGGCAAGCGTTGCCTACTCAGTTCACTATGATACTAGCGGTGATGCCAAAGCTCACTAGTTTCATAGGGGACGTGGGGTCTCGTCCCACTATGCAATGTCGAGGGACGTTCGCAAAACATAGTGGGATTCTTTTATTAAAAAAAATGTTTTAATGAAAGTAGTGCTAACCGCTTGCATATCCCGTTGTTGTAGAAAATGTCGAGCAATTCGAGTTTCAATTTGCGATCAATCCTTGAAAAAGAAAAGCTAAACGGAACAAATTTTATTGATTGGAACCGGAACCTGAGAATTGTTCTCAGGCAGGAAAAGAAAGAGTACGTTCTTGGCACGCCTTGCCCGGATGAGCCTCAAAATGTCGCGCACAACACCAGTGTGTATCGTGCTTATGTGAAGCACAAAGATGATGCTGTGGATGTGCAGTGCCTGATGCTTGCTTGCATGAACTCTGAGCTGCAGAAGCAATATGAGAGCACCAACCCACACGATATGATCGTGGGGCTGCGTGGCATGTTCGAAAACCAAGCAAGGGTTGACAGGTTTAACACCTCAAAGTCCTTATTTGGTAGTAAGCTTGCTGAAGGCGCTCCGATCAGCCCTCATGTAATCAAGATGATTGGTTACATAGAGAGCTTGCGAGAGATCGGGTTTTCCCTCGATGACGATCTCGCCACCGATGTGATATCTGCAGTCTCGCCCGGCTAGCTTTGAGCCATTTATTATGAACTATCACATGAATGGCTTGAAGAAGACGCCGACCGAGTTGCATGGGATGCTAAAGACGGCAGAGGTGAGCCTTAGGAAGGCTCCTAGTCATGTGATGACAAATCCGTATGGGTAAGAAGCGAAAGCGTCCAGCCAAGGCTAAGAAACCTGCTGAAAGTGAGACTTCTAAGCAGGCAACTAAGGCCAAAGAAAAGACTAAAAAGGCTGGCCCCTCCTCTGATGATGTTTGTTTCCACTGCGGTGTGAAAGGACATTGGTTAAGGAATTGCAAGAAGTACTTGGAAGAGAAGAAAAAGAATGGAGGTGCGACCTCCACTCAAGGTATTAATGTTATTGAAATTAATCTTGCAACACGTTCTAATGATGCATGGGTATTTGATACTGGTGCTATGATTCACACTTGCAAATCGTTGCAGGGACTGAAAATAATTAGGCGTTTTGCAAAAGATGACGTGGATTTGCGTGTCGGGAATGGAGCAAAGGTTGCTGCATTGGCTGTCGGCACTTATTCATTGTCGCTACCTTCTGGATTGGTGCTAGAACTTAATAATTGTTATTTTGTTCCTGCATTGAATAAGAATATTATCTCCACCTCATGTTTAGAGGATGATGGTTTTGAATTTGTAATAAAGAACAAATGTTGTTCTATTTTTATGAATGGCTTGTACTATGGGAGATGTCCCGTTGTGAACGGGCTTTATGTTCTTAATCTTGAGGAAGCTGAAATAAATAATGTTAATACTAAGAGAGTTCGCAAAAATGATTATAATCCTACTTACTTGTGGCATTGTCGCTTAGGCCATATAGGCAAGAAACGCATAGAGAGGCTCCATAAGGATGGTCTTCTCGATTCTTTTGATTATGAATCAATTGATACATGTGAGTCATGCTTAATTGGAAAGATGACTAAAGCTCCCTTTGTTGGACAAAGTGAGAGAGCGAGCGAGCTGTTAGGCTTAGTACATACAGATGTATGTGGCCCAATGAACTCAACCGCAAGAGGTGGATTTCAGTACTTTATAACCTTTACCGATGACTTGAGTAGATATGGCTATATCTATTTAATGAGGAACAAGGCAGAATCGTTTGAAAAGTTCAAAGAGTTCCAAAATGAAGTGCAAAATCATACTGGCAAGACAATTAAATTCCTACGATCAGATCATGGTGGAGAATATTTGAGCCATGAATTTAATGATCATCTAAAGAGTTGTGGAATTGTTCCGCAACTGACTCCGCCTGGAACGCCACAATGGAATGGTGTGTCTGAGCGAAGAAACCGAACCTTGTTGGACATGGTAAGGTCAATGATGAGTCAGACTGATCTTCCATTGTACTTTTGGGGTTATACGCTAGAGACAGCTGCGTTTACACTAAACCGAGTACCATCTAAATCTGTGGAGAAGACACCATATGAGATATGGACTGGGAAACGTCCTAGTTTGTCATTCTTGAAGATTTGGGGTTGCGATGCCTATGTTAAGCGTTTAACGCCAACAAAGCTAGAACCCAGATCTGATAAGTGTATCTTTGTGGGATATCCTAGGGAAACCAAAGGATATTATTTCTATAACCGTCAAGAGAACAAAGTGTTTGTTGCTCGAAATGCGGTCTTTCTTGAGAAAGAGTTTCTCTCAAAGGAAGTTAGTGGGAGCACAGTGCGACTCGAAGAGGTTCGAGAAACACAAGAAAATGTTTCAGCTTCCACTGATAATGAGGTACAACTAGATGAGCCGGCGATGGTCGCTGACCAATATGTTGAACCCCAACCACGAAGATCAATACGGGCACGTCGCGCACCAGAAAAGTACACATTATCGACTACGGGGGCAGCGTGACATCTTCTTGTTGGACAACGAAGAGCCTAACACTTACACGAGAGGCAGTAATGGGACCAGAGTCTGTGAGATGGCTTGAAGCCATGAGATCCGAAATGGAATCCATGAGAGATAATCAGGTTTGGAACCTGGTAGATCCACCCGATGGCGTGAGGGCCATTGAGTGTAAATGGATTTTCAAGAAAAAGATAGACGCTGATGGAAATGTTCACATCTATAAAGCAAGATTGGTAGCAAAAGGTTTTCGTCAAATTCAAGGTGTTGATTATGATGAAACATTTTCGCCTGTCGCTATGCTAAAGTCTATCCGGATCCTTCTAGCAATTGCCGCGTATTATGACTACAAAATTTGGCAAATGGACGTCAAAACAGCTTTCCTTAATGGAAACCTAAGTGAGGATGTGTACATGACACAACCTGAAGGTTTTGTCGACCAACAAAATGCTAGAAAGGTTTGTAGGCTTATGAAGTCTATATATGGGCTAAAACAAGCATCATGGAGCTGGAATCTTCGTTTTGACGAGGAAGTTAAATCGCTTGGCTTCGTGCAAAATGAAGAAGAACCATGTGTTTACAAGAAAGTTAGTGGGAGCGCACTCGTGTTTCTGGTCTTGTATGTGGATGACATACTACTGATCGGAAATAACATTCCATTGATGGAGGATGTTAAGGCATCACTGAGAAAGAGTTTCTCTATGAAGGACCTTGGTGAAGCATCCTATATTTTGGGTATAAAGATCTATAGAGATAGGTCTAAGCGCTTAATTGGATTAAGCCAAAGCATGTACATTGACAAGGTGTTGAATAAGTTCAACATGAATGAGTCCAAGAAGGGGTTCATACCTATGTCACATGGTGTAACCTTGAGCGATACTCAGTGCGCCTCGACGCCTGACGAGCAAGAAAGGATGAGTAGAGTGCCTTACGCTTCGGCTGTTGGCTCTATTATGTATGCCATGATATGCACACGCCCAGATGTATCATATGCTCTAAGTGTTACGAGTAGGTACCAATCAAACCCAGGTGAGGCACATTGGGTAGCAGTTAAAAATATCCTTAAGTACTTACGAAGAACTAAGGATAAGTTCCTAGTCTATGGAGGTATGGAAGAGCTCGTTGTAAATGGTAACACCGATGCAAGCTTCCAAACCGACAGGGACGATAGCCAATCACAGTCAGGATATGTCATTTGCCTCAATGGTGGGGCAGTGAGTTGGAAAAGTTCCAAGCAAGAGACGGTCGCAGATTCAGCAACAGAAGCCGAGTATATTGCGGCTTCAGAAGCTGCAAAGGAAGTTGTATGGATCAGAAAATTTGTTTCTGAGTTGGGTGTGGTTCCTAGCTGCTCTAGTCCGATAGACCTCTATTGTGACAACAATGGTGCTATTGCACAAGCAAAGGAGCCAAGGTCGCACCAAAAATCCAAACACATACTGCGGCGCTATCACCTTATACGAGAGATCGTTAAACGAGGAGATGTGAAGATATGCAAGGTGCACACTGACCTGAACATGGCGAATCCGTTGACTAAGCCATTGCCACAAGCAAAGCATGAGACACACACAAGAGCGATGGGCATGAGATGCTGGCATGATTAACTCTAGTGTGCATGTGGGAGGCTTATGATGATGTATTCCTTAATGGTTATCATAAGATGATGACATCATGTCGACATTTTAATTTGCATGTATCAGTGAAATGTTCCATGACATTTTTCATTATGTGTGGTTAACGAATGTGTGATTCGTTAGTGAAACTCCATGATTTAAAATTGAAGACGTTCTAAATAAGATCCTCAACTTCTATCCGTCATGTGGGACTGTGACGTAGAGATAAGTTGGTACATGTGTTGGGTGGATGATCATGTTTCACGGGTCATAGCGATATTGGATATCGCACCAACAATGTAGATATGTGTTTGGAACACAGTGTTGGATCGACCCACTCTGAGACGCCGCGAAAATGTGCTATCGGTTAGTCTCATAAATAACACGCATACTAACGTCCTCTGACCTGAGATCGACGTAGAGTCCCGGATTGTGTAAGTCATACTTTGAGGCTTCCAAACGCTACTCCGTGAATCGGGTAGTCATAAAGGTAGCTTTTGGGTATGATCTAAAGCAAGTCGCAGGGTGCGTTGAGTCAAGATGGAATTTGCCCCTCCTAAATCAAGGAGAGACTCCTCTGGGCCCTCTCGATGTGTAGGAACTGAAAGTGCATGGCCATGCCTCGATTAATGGTTGGTCGATAAAATAAGTTCTACATAGAGCGAGAAATGGTCGAGAATCAAGTGTAGCACTTCACTCGCCTTGTGCTTGGCTAGGTGTCGTGTGGCAGAAGGACATAGTAATGAAGAGTGTTAAAAAGGTTGTGCGAGATATGATCTTCGTGGACTTTCGGGAGTTAGCATGCCTTGCTAGAGGCCAATACTAATTATTGATCGAGAAAAAGGTTTTACGGGTCATGGCCGTTGGTTGCATGAACCTACGGGGTCACACACTTAAGGAGAGAGAGGACTAAAAGGACATGAATCGATTGGATTGAGTTCATGATACAGCAGTGTTTGGCCACACTAATTGTCTTGTGCAAGTGGGAGATTGTTGGTTAATTGCCCAAGTCAAAGTGGGCCAAAGCAGCCCATATGGCCCATTTAGTAATCTATATATATATATATGCTAATTACCGGCCGGCTGATTAACCTAATCCTAGAACACACCCACGCGCCGCCGGTGCTTGGGCTGTGCACACGCACACGCCCGCCGCCGTTGTTGAGTACGCCGTTGGCATTGCTTCGCTGTTGTTCCTCCGCGGCGTCGAGTGCTAGCACACTCCGTTGCGCCGTTCTTCTCTCGTACGTGTGGGCGTTCGTAGAGGTGCTGCTCCGTTGCGCCTTTGCGTCGTGCGATGCGACTACTTCCTCGACGTCGACTACATCGACTACGCGCCGTCAAGTCTTCATGCGCCGCTCGTCGGGAAGGTATAATCTATGATCATCTACATGCAAGTGATCCTGTTTATATTACGCGGTATTTTTTGTGCTAGCGTGTAGCAATCCGCGTAACCCAACACTCGGAGCATTAAATCTAGAGTTCACCCCAAGAAGAGCAATCAAATCCCAGGCACTTCCAGATTTCATCGCGGAATGGACGGAGCTCCAACAACCCATATCCGACGACTTCAAGAAGCATTGGAACATGTACTTCGATGGATCGTTGAAGCTAGGGGGGCAGGAGCCGGGATTTTATTCATATCTCCAGAAGGAAGACAACTCAAGTACGTGCTACAAATCATGTGGCAAGCTACAAACAACGAGGCTGAATATAAAGCACTCATCCACGGCCTCAAGATAGCAAAAAAGACTACAAGTATACGGCGACTCAGCTGTTGTCATCAATCAAGTCAACAAGGACTGGGACTGCACAAAGGACAGCATGGGCCTCTATTGTGCAGAAGTACGCAAGCTGGAAAAGAACTTCCAAGGCCTAGAAATCCTACACGTGCTCAGGGATGTGAACGTGGCAGCAGACGTGCTAGCCAAACTCGGATCTGACAGAGCACAAGTCCCACTGAGAGTATTCGTCGAAGAGCTCTTGAAACCATCTATCAAAGGGAACCCAGAAGAAGATAGCATGGAGCAATCAGCCCTAAACGGCGTAATGATAATCTCTCCAGGTCGAAGAACAACTCCCTGGATCGAAGACATCATTAACTTCATCAAGAACAAGACGCTACCCGATGACAAAGCTGAAGCAACAAGGATCTTGAGAAGAAGCAAGAACTACGTACTCATCGGAGACAAGCTCTACAAGAGAGCAGCATCATCAGGAGTACTACTCAAATGCACAAGCTCTGAAGAAGGAAAGGACATCCTACAAGAAATCCACTCTGGATGCTGCGGAAACCACGCAGCGTCAAGAACCCTCGTGGGAAAAGCATTCAGAACCGGATACTACTGGCCAACAGCTCTCAAAGACGCAGAAGAACTCGTCAGAAGATGCAAAGGATGCTAGATGTTCGCAAGACAAGCGCATGTGCCAGCTCACAACTTAATCTGCATACCACCATCATGGCCTTTTTCGTGCTGGGGACTGGATCAAGTCAGACCACTCAAAAGAGCCAAGGGAGGATACGGATACATCTACGTCGCCATCCACAAATTCACCAAATGGATAGAATACAAGCCATTGGTCACCTTCAACTCCACCAAGGCAGTCGAGTTCATCTAAGAGATCATGCACAGATTCGGGATGCCCAACAGGATCATCACTGACCTCGGATCACCGTTCACAGCAGCAAAATTCGAAGACTGGGCACAAGATTGTGGCATACGGATAGACTACGCCTCTGTGGCACATCCTCAGGCTAACGGACAAGTCGAAAGAGCAAACGGACTCATCCTTGCCGGACTAAAGCCAAGACTATATGAAGAACTCAAAGACTACGGAGCAAAGTGGATCGAAGAACTTCCAAAAGTCGTCTGGGGCCTGAGAACTCAAATTAGCAGAGCAACAGGCTACTCGCCCTTCCTCCTAACCTATGGATCAGAAGCCGTCCTACCGGCAGACCTAATATGGAGCTCTCCAAGGATCGAGCAATTTGAAGAAGGAGAAGGAGAACAGACAAGAAGACTAGAAATCGACTGTGCAGAAGAAGTCAGATCGAATGCGATCCTCCAGAACGCAAGATATCTGCAAGGATTAAGAAGGCATTATGACAAGAGCACACGTCCAAAGAAACCTCAACCCAGGAGATCAAGTACTCAAGAGAAATCAAAAGACGGAAGGCAAGCACAAATTGCTCAGCCCATGGGAGGAACCATACATCGTCAAAAGAGTACTGGGACCAGGAACCTACGAACTGATGACCATGCAAGGAGAAGAAATCAGAAACTCCTGGCACATAAGCCAACTCAGAAGGCTCTATCCGTAATCAGAGGAACTCAAGGCAACAGAGAAGAAGCAGAACGCAAAAACAACTCTCTGACACTTCAACAAGAAGAAGACCAAGCCTGAGAAGAACTCTGGACCAACCAACAAGGGAAAGGTCACCCAATACGCGGCTACCAAAGCACTTCAACCAAAACAAGTCGCCAAGAGTAAAGCTACATGCCTCCCAAGGGAGATGAACAAATAGCCCAAATTGGCGCTTCACAGAAAGAAGTCGACCAAAAGATGGCAACCCCGACCACCAGAACGGAGGTCAAATTCCAAGGGTGGAACCACGCGACGTCCTAGCTCTGGAATAGCGTCCACACCTTAAATCCTAGCGGAAGATCATGAACTTCGACTCTTGAGAAAAGAGGACGTTGGGATCGGCCCGTCTAGGTCGCAGAGGCCATCGAGGGTCCAGAAAGTGCCACTATGTCCAATGACGGCGGACGGCCTTTCAAATCGGGCGTGAACGGTGTAGTGTTGTGAAATAGAAACCCATCGTCTCACACAAGTCTCTCAGAAAGCAGAGCAGCCCAAACCAGGCAAGGTGGATTGCAGTGTTATGAAATAGGAACCCAACCATCTTGACCTTCAAATCCGCGATGCACTTAAATGGGCCCGGACCGAGAACCTTACAAGGGACGTCATGTGAATAGTCCATCGGACAAAGATGGGAGAGCCCTAGCCCGAAGCGGCAACCCCGAAGTTAGAACAACTCTTTCGAGCACGACTCCACCAAATTACACTAGCATGTCTAAGAAAAGACAACACTAGAGGGCCTAAAAGGACAAACCGAACGGCCTGGAGAAACCCTCCGAACAATCGTGACAAGTCTCAGAAAAAGACACAAGTCACATGCCAGAGGAAAACAACCCTGGCAACATGGGGGACACCCCAACCACCATCAGTAAGCCCACAGAAGGGACGAGCTGAATCTTCAGAAGAAACAACCCTGAAGACCAGGAGCAAGACTCCACCAACACCAGCCAGTCTACAGAAAAGACGAGCTGGATCTTTAGAAGAAACAACCCTGAAGACCAAAAGCAAAACTCAACCACCACCAGCCAGTCTACAGAAAAGACGAGCTGGATCTTCAGAAGAAACAACCCTGAAGACCAAGAGTAAGACTCAACCACCACCAGCCAGTCTACAGAAAAGAAGAGCTGGATCTTCAGAAGAAACAACCCTGAAGACCAGGAGCAAGACTCCATCATCTTTCAGCCAATCTACAGAAAAGACAAGCTGATACTCTAGAAATAACAACTCTGGAATTCAAGAGCAAGACTCCAATCATCATGACAAGTCTAAAGAAGAAGACAGAAGTCATTTGTCAGAGGATATGGACACTGACAAAACGGAGCAGACCTCTACAACTATCCTCAGCCAAGTCCACAGAAAAGGCGGGCTGATACTTCAAGAGAAGCAACCCTGGAATTCAGGAGGAGAACTTCAGAATTACCTTCAGCCAAGTCTACAGAGAAAGGCAAGCTGATTCCTTCAGAAGAAAGAACTCTAAAGCACTGGAGCAAGACTCCAATCTACTACGGCAAGACCTATGAACAGGCTAGTCGACGCGCCAAGGAAGAAACAACCCAAAGGCGCACGAGGACAAGATCCTATGCTATCTCCAGTAGGTCTACAAGAAGACAAGCTGACAAGTCAGGAAAACAACCCTGACGACTCGAAGCAAGACTTCAACCTATCTACAGCCAAGTCTACAGAAAGGCGAGCTGAATCATCAGACGAAACAACACTGATGTCATAGAGCATGACTCCAAACAACTCGGCACGAGTCTACAAGGAGATAGGAGCCGGGAGCCTAAGGAAGAACTCTAAAGGCGCAAAAACAACAAGTCATCTGAGGAAAACAACCCGGACGACCACTTCAAGAGCAAGCAGAGAACAAACTACAACAAGTCTGCACGAAGGCAGATCAGAATCATACAAGAAGTAACAATTACAAGATGGATAAGGAACAGACATCTTTACTAAGCATCCTGAAGATTACAAGTTACATGGGAAACAACTCCCTACAAGATACAAAGAAGACTCAGATGCATGGGGAGCCCAACAAGAACTCCCACATACAAGATACAAAGAAGACCAGGAGTCCAACAACTCTGAAGAGTACTTCCAAGAAGGCAGCAGGAGCCCGTGTCCAAGAGCGACGAAGATATAGCGCCAGGACCTGTTTCCAAACTCCACCAAGCTGACTTCAACCGCCAAGAAGAAGATCCCTCCAAATCTCGACTAAGAAGTCAAGACCCTCGAATGGAAACTCAAAGCACCAAAGAGCGCTAAGAAGACCACGGAGGAATCAGCATCTGCACAGAAGTACCGGAAGCCCGAAGGACCCAGAAGAAACAGGGAACCAACGAACCACAGAGTTCCAAAGCTGCTGGACTAGGGAAAAAGAACCCTCGCTGGCACAACACCCTGGGAAGGAGCAAAGTACCACAAGAGTGCATCAACGGCAGTCCCTCAAGACTCAAAGGCAAGAATCTGGGGAAAGATAACCCCCTTGAACGAGACAGCAGGTGCTATCCTCTCCAAGAAACTCGAGCCGATGGACATCGTGAGGATCAGACTAGCCAACCAAAAAAGCACCTCAGCCCTCCTCAAGCTAAAGAGCAACTGGAAGTAGTCTGCCCAACTCATCATCGGAGGCCAGCGAAGTGGGATAGGACGACGGAGCGAAGGAAAACTCAATCTCAGAAGATCGCGTCCCAATCACAAGGCATCCCTTTCCCACCACTAGCCACGTCCAAGAGTGGAGCCGCCGCCGGAGTAGTCCCCTTCTACTCCGTTTCACAAGACATCCCTCACTCACAGAAGAACCTCAGAAGGATCAAGAAGCCAGGAGGCTGATCTAACTCACTCAAGAGAACCGCCATGGATCAGAAGCTCACAAAGAAGCTTTTTTCTACAAGAAGAGAGATAGTCCAAGAGGAAGAAGAAGCAGAGAAGAAGAAAGACACTCTGGTTTTTCACCGAAGCAAGAAGGGCCATATTTATAGGCAAAACCAGCATGCCTATGGACCAGGTCCACAGAAGATGAGGCAACCAGCAAAAAAGGAGCGGTCACCTCAAATAACACAGTATGGAATTTATGGCAATGACTGCCATGCACTGACGTTTCCCAAAAAACGGAGCGCAGCAAAAGCGCACTGTGACTCCCGTGACCGCACGGAAAAAGAGAAACGGTCAAAATTCCGGGAAAAAGGAAGAACCTCTAAGAGCTCTATCTACAAAAAGAACTCTTAGATGCTCGGGGGCCACAGGATACCCGGGGCACGATTTTTTCAAAGGAGCTCCGACAACGAGAAGAACTCGAAGACGGAGGAGAAGAGCTCAAAGACCTTCCAGCTCTTTGTACCAAAAAGCAAGAAGCTCGGGGGCTACACCCTACGGGTGCATTTTTTTACAAAAGTGCACACCGCACGAAGACGACAAGAACCACGTCAAGGCCACATCTGAGAAGAGCGGATAGCTCTCATGACTCAAACCTGAGATGCTCGGGGGCTAGCGGAACAAGGCTCTCCTTTCAAGAAAGATGAGCCCCGACGACGAGAAGAACTCGAAGACGGAGGAGAAGAACTCAAAGACCTTCCAGCTCTTTGTGCCAAAAAGTAAGAAGCTCGGGGGCTACACCCTACGGGTGCACTTTTTCAAAATTGCACTCCGTAAGATGATCTTGAAGACCATATCAAGGTCTCGCCCGAGAAGAGCAAGACAACTCTCGTAACTCGACCTTGAGATGCTCGGGGGCTTGTGGATACAGGATCACCAAAGAACTCTACTGAGTTGTTCGCAGGGTTCTATCCTAGCCTGCGGCCACAAACAACTCCCAGAAGGCAATGGAAGCATAGCTACGGTGACTTCTGTTGTAATCAGGATAGAACACTAGTCAGATTACCTTGTTTAGAGTTTGGGTGTTCGGTTCCTCTACGGACAACCCTCTCTGTATCCGACTAGGATCGTAGCGAGTTCCTTGGCTCCTTAGACTATAAAAGGCGGCCAAGGAACACCTCGTAGAGGAGAGCACGAACGCATAGAACACAAGCTTGGCCACGACCAAGCGCTGTAAGCTTCATAGCCGATTCCCGGCTAACCCCATCAATCAAAAACAGGCTCACGCCGACTGGACGTAAAGGTCTTTACTCGATCCTTGATCGAGGGCCCGAACCAGTATAAAAACCCCGCTCTCAATGTCAGCTGCGCAACAAACCGCCGGGCTCCAGGTTCGTCGAGGCCCGAACAAACTGCCCGGTTCACCCCGTGGCAGGCCCTCGGTCGTAAAACATCGACACTAATGTCACATCCAGAAACATATATTAACGGTTGGGGAACGCAATATAATTGATCCTACCATCATCTAACCTATCCACCCTAACTCCTATGTACCTTATTTCGGTACGTAGGTCGACACAGAAATTTTCGATGGAATTCCAAGATTTCACTCTAAACACATGCTACTTTGAGGCCTGTGATAAGTGATTCTTAGAAAAACTCTCTAATGATCCACTTCTTCAAATTTAGCTTCTCTAGCGTGAGGCATTTGATTCCACAACCGCGAAAAAGTCTAGCTCGATTATAGCCGGATTGGAAACTTCTCTTTGTTTTGAGTTCACGCTAAAATCGGCGCTAGCAGTCCCTAATGTCACATCCAGAAACATATATTAACGGTTGGGGAACACAATATAATTGATCCTACGATCATCTAACATATCCACCCTAACTCCTATGTACCTTATTTCGCACGTTTGGTGCATTACATTACGAGATTTTTGATGGAATTCCAAGATTTCACTCTAAACACATGCTACTTTGAGGCATGTGACAAGTGATTCTTAGAAAAACTCTCTAATGATCCACTTCTTCAAATTTAGCTTCCCTAGGGTGAGGCATTTGATTCCCCAACCGCGAAAAAAAGTCTAGCTCGATTCTATAGCCGGATTGGAAACCTCTCTTTGTTTTGGGTTCGCTGAAATCTGCAAAAGCAGATCCCTAAATGTCACATCCAGAAACATATTTTAACGGTTGGGAACACAATGTAATTGATCCTAGCATCATCTAACCTATCCATCCTAACTTCGTATATACCTTTCGTGTCATTCCCCTTCTAGTTTTGGTACGTAGGTCGATAGAGATTTTCGATGGAATTCCAAGATTTCACTCTAAAAAAGTGCTACTTTGAGGCCTATGACAAGTGATTCTTAGAAAAACACTCTAATGGTCCACTTCTTCAAAATTAGGTTTTCTAGGGTGAGGCATTTGATTCCCCAACCGCGAAAAAGTCTAGCTCGATTCTATAGCCGGATTGGAAACTTCTCTTTGTTTTGGGTTCACGCTAAAAATCTGCGCAAAGCAATCCTAAATGTCACATCCAGAAACATATATTAATGGTTGGGGAACGCAATGTAATTGATCCTACCATCATATAACCTATCCACCCTAACTTCCTATGTAACTTTCGTGTCGTTCCCCATCTTGTTTCGGTACGTAGGTCGACATAGAGATTTTCGAAGGAATTTCAAGATTTCACTCTAAACAAGTGCTACTTTGAGGCCTATGACAAGTGATTTTTAGAAAAACTCTCTAATGGTCCACTTCTTCAAGTTTAGGTTCTCTAGGCTGAGGCATTTGATTCCACAACCGTGAAAAAGTCTTGCTCGATTATAGCCGGATTGGAAACTTCTATTTGTTTTGAGTTCACGCTAAAATCGGCGCTAGCAATCCCCAATGTCACATCCAGAAACATATATTAACAGTTGGGGAACGTAATGTAATTGATCCTACCATCATCTAACCTATCCACCCTAACTCCTATGTACCTTTCATGTCGTTCCTCTTCTTGTTTTGATACGTAGATCGACACAGAGATTTTCGATGGAATTCCAAGATTTCACTCTAAACACGTGCTACTTTGAGGCCTATGACAAGTGATTCTTAGAAAAACTCTCTAATGATCCACTTCTTCAAATTTAGCTTCTCTAGGGTGAGGCATTTGATTCCACAACCGTGAAAAAGTCTAGCTCGATTACATAGATGGATTGGAAACTTCTCTTTGTTTTGGGTTCGCGCTGAAATCTGTGCAAGCAGTCCCTAAATGTCACATCCAAACATATTTTAATCGGTTGGGAACGCAATGTAATTGATCCTAGCATCATCTAACCTATCCACCCTAACTTCCTATGTACCTTTCGTGTCGCTTCCCCTTCTAGTTTCTGATGCGTAGGTCGATAGAGATTTTCGATGGAATTCCAAGATTTCACTCTAAACAAGTGCTACTTTGAGGCCTATGACAAGTGATTCTTAGAAAAACTCTCTAATGGTCCACTTCTTCAAATTTAGGTTTTCTAGGGTGAGGCATTTGATTCCCCAACCGCGAAAAAGTCTAGCTTGATTCTATAGCCGGATTGGAAACTTCTCTTTGTTTTGGGTTCGGCGCTGAAATCTCTGCAAGCAGTCCCTAAATGTCACATCCGAAAACATATATTAACGGTTGGGGAACGCAATGTAATTGATCCTACCATCATATAACCTATCCACCCTAACTTCCTATGTAACTTTAGGTCGTGTCGTTCCCCTTCTTGTTTTGACGTAGTAGGTCGATAGAGATTTTCGAAGGAATTTCAAGATTTCACTCTAAACAAGTGCTACTTTGAGGCCTATGACAAGTGATTTTTAGAAAAACTCTCTAATGGTCCACTTCTTCAAGTTTAGGTTCTCTAGGCTGAGGCATTTGATTCCACAACCGTAAAAAAGTCTTGCTCGATTATAGCCGGATTGGAAACTTCTCTTTGTTTTGAGTTCACGCTAAAATCGGCGCTAGCAGTCCCCAATGTCACATCTAGAAACATATATTAACAGTTGGGGAACGTAATGTAATTGATCCTACCATCATCTAACCTATCCACCCTAACTCCTATGTACCTTTCATGTCGTTCCTCTTCTTGTTTCGATACGTAGATCGACACAGAGATTTTCGATGGAATTCCAAGATTTCACTCTAAACACGTGCTACTTTGAGGCCTATGATTCTTAGAAAACTCTCTAACGATCCACTTCTTCAAATTTAGCTTCTCTAGGGTGAGGCATTTGATTCCACAACCGCGAAAAAGTCTAGCTCTATTACATAGATGGATTGGAAACTTCTCTTTGTTTTGGGTTCGCGCTGAAATCTGCGCAAGCTGTCCCTAAATGTCACATTCAAAAACATATTTTAACGGTTGGGAACGCAATGTAATTGATCCTAGCATCATCTAACCTATCCACCCTAACTTCGTATGTACCTTTCGTGTCGTTCCCCTTCTAGTCTTGGTACGTAGGTCGATAGAGATTTTCGATGGAATTCCAAGATTTCACTCTAAACAAGTGCTACTTTGAGGCCTATGACAAGTGATTCTTAGAAAAACTCTCTAATGGTTCACTTCTTCAAATTTAGGTTTTCTAGGGTGAGGCATTTGATTCCCCAACCGCGAAAAAGTCTAGCTCGATTCTATAGCCGGATTGGAAACTTCTCTTTGTTTTTTGGGTTCACGCTAAAATCTGCGCTAGCGATCCCAAATGTCACATCCGTAAACATATATTAACGGTTGGGGAACGCAATGTAATTGATCCTACCATCATATAACCTATCCACCCTAACTTCCTATGTAACTTTCGTGTCGTTCCCCTTCTTGTTTCGGTACGTAGGTCGACATAGAGATTTTCGAAGGAATTTTAAGATTTCACACTAAACAAGTGCTACTTTGAGGCCTATGACAAGTGATTCTTAGTAAAACTCTCTAATGGTCCCCTTCTTCAAGTTTAGGTTCTCTAGGCTGAGGCATTTGATTCCACAACCGCGAAAAAGACTTGCTCGATTATAGCCGGATTGGAAACTTCTCTTTGTTTTGAGTTCACGCTAAAATCGGCGCTAGCAGTCCCTAATGTCACATCCAGAAACATATATTAACGGTTGGGGAACGCAATATAATTGATCCTACCATCATCTAACCTATCCACCCTAACTCCTATGTACCTTTCTTGTCCTTCCTCTTCTTGTTTCGATACGTAGGTCGACATAGAGATTTTCGATGGAATTCCAAGATTTCACTCTAAACACGTGCTACTTTGAGGCCTATGACAAGTGATTCTTAGAAAAACTCTCTAATGATCCACTTCTTCAAATTTAGCTTCTCTAGGGTGAGGCATTTGATTCCACAACCGCGAAAAAGTCTAGCTCGATTACATAGATGGATTGGAAACTTCTCTTTGTTTTGGGTTCGCGCTGAAATCTGCGCAAGCAGTCCCTAAATGTCACATCCAGAAACATATTTTAACGGTTGGGAACGCAATGTAATTGATCCTAGCATCATCTAACCTATCCACCCTAACTTCGTATGTACCTTTCGTGTTGTTCCCCTTCTACTTTCGGAACGTAGGTCGATAGAGATTTTCGATGGAATTCCAAGATTTCACTCTACACAAGTGCAACTTTGAGGCCTATGACAAGTGATTCTTAGAAAAACTCTCTAATGGTCCACTTCTTCAAATTTAGGTTTTCTAGGGTGAGTTATTTGATTCCACAACCGCGAAAAAGTCTTGCTCGATTCTATAGCCGGATTGGAAACTTCTCTTTGTTTTGAGTTCACGCTAAAATCTGCGCTAGCGATCCCAAAATGTCACATCCGAAACATATATTAACGGTTGGGGAACACAATGTAATTGATCCTACCATCATCTACCTATCCACCCTAACTTCCTATGTAACTTTCGTGTTATTTCCCTTCTTGTTTCATGACGTAGGTCGACATAGAGATTTTTGAACGAATTTTAAGATTTCACTCTAAACAAGTGCTACTTTGAGGCCTATGACAAGTGATTCTTAGAAAAACTCTCTAATGGTCCACTTCTTCAAGTTTAGGTTCTCTAGGCTGAGGCATTTGATTCCACAACCGTGAAAAAGTCTTGCTCGATTATAGCCGGATTGGAAACTTCTCTTTGTTTTGAGTTCACGCTAAAATCGGCGCTAGCGATCCCCAATGTCACATCCAAAACATATATTAACAGGTTGGGGAACGTAATGTAATTGATCCTACCATCATCTAACCTATCCACCCTAACTCCTATGTACCTTTCATGTCGTTCCTCTTCTTGTTTCGATACGTAGATCGACACAGAGATTTTCGATGGAATTCCAAGATTTCACTCTAAACACGTGCTACTTTGAGGCCTATGATTCTTAGAAAACTCTCTAACGATCCACTTCTTCAAATTTAGCTTCTCTAGGGTGAGGCATTTGATTCCACAACCGCGAAAAAGTCTAGCTCTATTACATAGATGGATTGGAAACTTCTCTTTGTTTTGGGTTCAAGGCTGAAATCTGCGCAAGCTGTCCCTAAATGTCACATTCAAAACATATTTTAACGGTTGGGAACGCAATGTAATTGATCCTAGCATCATCTAACCTATCCACCCTAACTTCATATGTACCTTTAGTGTCGCTTCCCCTTCTAGTCTTGGTACGTGGAGTCGATAGAGATTTTCGATGGAATTCCAAGATTTCACTCTAAACAAGTGCTACTTTGAGGCCTATGACAAGTGATTCTTAGAAAAACTCTCTAATGGTTCACTTCTTCAAATTTAGGTTTTCTAGGGTGAGGCATTTGATTCCCCAACCGCGAAAAAAAAGTCTAGCTCGATTCTATAGCCGGATTGGAAACTTCTCTTTGTTTTGGGTTCAAGCTGAAATCTGCTGCGCAAGCATCCCCAAATGTCACATCCAAAACATATATTAACGGTTGGGGAACGCAATGTAATTGATCCTACCATCATATAACCTATCCACCCTAACTTCCTATGTAACTTTCGTGTCGTTCCCCTTCTTGTTTTGATGCGTAGGTCGACATAGAGATTTTCGAAGGAATTTTAAGATTTCACACTAAACAAGTGCTACTTTGAGGCCTATGACAAGTGATTCTTAGTAAAACTCTCTAATGGTCCCCTTCTTCAAGTTTAGGTTCTCTAGGCTGAGGCATTTGATTCCACAACCGCGAAAAAAGACTTGCTCGATTATAGCCGATTGGAAACTTCTCTTTGTTTTGAGTTCACGCTAAAATCGGCGCTAGCGTCCCCTAATGTCACATCCGTAAACACATATATTAACGGTTGGGGAACGCAATATAATTGATCCTACCATCATCTAACCTATCCACCCTAACTCCTATGTACCTTTCATGTCCTTCCTCTTCTTGTTTCGATCGTAGGTCGGCTCCATTATAGAGATTTTCGATGGAATTCCAAGATTTCACTCTAAACACGTGCTACTTTGAGGCCTATGACAAGTGATTCTTAGAAAAACTCTCTAATGATCCACTTCTTCAAATTTAGCTTCTCTAGGGTGAGGCATTTGATTCCACAACCGTGAAAAAAAGTCTAGCTCGATTACATAGATGGATTGGAAACTTCTCTTTGTTTTGGGTTCAAGCTGAAATCTGTGCAAGCGGTCCCTAAATGTCACATCCGAAAACATATTTTAACGGTTGGGAACGCAATGTAATTGATCCTAGCATCATCTAACCTATCCACCCTAACCGTATGTACCTTTAGGTGTTGTTCCCCTTCTACTTTCGGAACGTAGGTCGATAGAGATTTTTTTTAGATGGAATTCCAAGATTTCACTCTACACAAGTGCAACTTTGAGGCCTATGACAAGTGATTCTTAGAAAAACTCTCTAATGGTCCACTTCTTCAAATTTAGGTTTTCTAGGGTGAGGCATTTGATTCCGCAACCGCGAAAAGTCTAGCTTCGATTCTATAGCCGGATTGGAAACTTCTCTTTGTTTTGGGTTCAAGCTGAAATCTGCGCAAGAGCGATCCCTAAATGTCACATCCGAAAACATATATTAACGGTTGGGGAACACAATGTAATTGATCCTACCATCATATAACCTATCCACCCTAACTTCCTATGTAACTTTCGTGTCGTTCCCCTTCTTGTTTTGAGACGTAGGTCGATTACCGCGAGAGATTTTTGAACGAATTTTAAGATTCCACTCTAAACAAGTGCTACTTTGAGGCCTATGACAAGTGATTCTTAGAAAAACTCTCTAATGGTCCACTTCTTCAAGTTTAGGTTCTCTAGGCTGAGGCATTTGATTCCACAACCACGAAAAAGTCTTGCTCGATTATAGCCGGATTGGAAACTTCTCTTTGTTTTGAGTTCACGCTAAAATCGGCGCTTAGCAAATCCCCCAATGTCACATCCGAAACATATATTAACAGTTGGGGAACGTAATGTAATTGATCCTACCATCATCTAACCTATCCACCCTAACTCCTATGTACCTGTAATACCCTGATTTTAAATAATTAAATAAATAATTAAAATAATATTTGTTATGATCGGGTGGACTACGAGATACGAGAAAACTTTGACTTTTGAATCATAAATCGTATAGAAGATCAGAGACCGTGGCTGCGAAGAGATCGTCGAGACGAAACCAATCGACTACTCATGTGTTTCGTTTGGATGCCGTATAAATTTTAGCGGAGCTGTTAAAGTGGGGCCGTCCAATGTAGCTTAGAATTCTATATTTCTAAATTTAGAAGAAAAGGTAGGAGACCGACTCCATGGCCTGATCCATTTCTATTGCTGCCGCACCTTTCGTCACCGCCGGACCTATTCATATCGTCGCCACGCCTCCGTCTGTTCTTTCCCAATCTTATACACATCGCTGCCCAATCGCGCCGCCATCTCTACCAGCCATCATGACTCTGTCTTGATCGATCTCCGCCTGTCCAAACTCCAAATTTTGGGTGAGCTACTGCTGCAGATCAGGGCGGTCACTAGAGGCAAGGGGAGTTAAGAATTTTATGATCTGATTCCTGCCGATCCAATCTTGGGTACGGCTCAAAGGCATAACCAAATAGGTATCCATCGAGACGTTCTCTCCTAATGACTAGGCCTGATTGGTGGGATTCATTACGTACATGTCTCATGAGTCCAGTCTATTAGCCAAGTCAAACAATTCCTATTGAAACTAGTAATATTTAATTTCACATAAAACTCAAAGGGAAGAGGCCTTGGCATTGTTTGTGCCGATCGACAAATCCATTGTTGTAGTGTCAAGGCCATATAAAATTATATTTTCTTCATGGCTGCCGATGCTAAATTAAATAGTCAAATGATAGTTTTTATTTTCTAATAACTAGCACCTGCAGAGTGCATCTGCATTAATTTTGGATCGAAGTTTTGGGCTATGTGTGAACTATGGTTGTTCAGTGTTGACGAGCCAATAGGCGTGCCCTAAGCCATTTTCGAGAGCGCTTCATTGCGTCGTTAAGGCAAGTGCATGACGAACCTTTGCTTGGGCTTTGCGCCTCTATTTGAGTTTACATCTTGTACAAAAGTTTCGTGTACTTTATTTTTTTATGGTTTATATTCAAGTTCGGATTTGATATTCCAGTTTCAAGTTTCCGTTTACTTTCTATTCTGGTGCCGTTTTATCCGGAGGTGCAATTTGGTTCTTATATTCAGGTTCCCGTGAGTAAGTGCTGGCCCCACTTGCTCGGGCTTTACCGTAAATGCAAAGGAGTATTCAGGTGTTGTCCGTTTAAGACGGAAACTACTGTTTATTTGATGATTCCAGTTATTTGTTCCGGATTTTTGTGAGATAATTGTTCTTCTGGTTCTAATTGTACTTGTTGAGTGTTTTTCACTCACTCTTGTGTTTTATTTGGTTTTTAGGTACCAAATGAGCGATGCATCCTCGGGAATAATTGGGAGTAGTAACTTCACAAGCAATGCATAACACTTAATAATCTAAATGTCGTTCATTAATACTATATTTTGCCTTGTAATGGTTTTTCTACAAAGGTCATTTAACTGTTGGATTGTTGGAGATGGTCATTGCAATGGGAAAGGGTTTCCTTATTTTAATTGGAAAGGGCTGTGATGCCTATGACGTTATATTCATCAATTATATAATATTTGTGGACTGTTGTTTAACTGTCTTAGATTTCCGATTTTTAGGGGAGATGCTGCTGAAATTTTCAATAAATCTTAGACTTAAATGAATTTTAATGTTTTGGGGTAGCCTCCAGTTATGATTTCTAGCCGGGGCGTTACATTTGGTATCGAGCTAGGTTAGTTTAGGAAAAAAAAAAACTTGAAACATAATATAAATGAATTAACTAACAATTGACACACTTTTGCACTATAGGATGGGATGTATGGGTTGCATTGCATTTACGCTTTCATTGTTTTTCCCCTTGTATTTGCAAGATGAATATGATAATATTTTTTTTGTTCATAGTATCCTTATATGTTTTACACATGTGCTCCTAAGGAGTGCTTGTATACCCAACCATGGCCTTAGCCATATTTATAGTGTCTAGCTTGTTTTGCCATGCCATTGATCTTATCACTATCTTGCCTCTAGTATGAATATCTCATTTATCTTAAGAAAACATTACCCTCCCAAAATGTGTCGTGGAAGATTAGATGAGCTATCTTTGAGAGTAAACTGACAAGAATTTGTTAGTTCTATACAACTTGGTGGATTGCAAATCACCTTATAAGGAACTATTTAGGGAAAAATAGGGTTGTTTGAATATTGGAGTTGGATGTGAATTAAGAGACATGATCATGGACAGGAGCCTTTGGTTATTCATGGAAAACTGGAGGATTTGCCATGTTGGTTTGATTCCTGATGACTATTAAGTACCTTGATATCTTCTTTTCAATGTCTTTTATGCATCCTTCAGTTAGGCTAGCAGTTTATAGATGGAGCTAATGTTTGAAAAAATCACCTTAATCTTATTTGCCTTTTTATGAGTTGATCGTGACCCCAATAGTGTTACTAGTAACATCTCTCTATGCCTATGTGATACAAACCATAATATTAAACTTTATTTTGACTTTGCCCTTATCTTGCCATTCAACATATGCCTCGTCTATACCTTTAGTCAATATATGTTAGAATACTATTAGCTAATGACACTTGTAACCAAGTGACGTTGTGTTTTGTTCAATGTCCACTTAAGTTATCCTTACTAAACCAATTAATAAGTGAGATGTCTTTATGAGCGAATTCTCATTGATTAATTTATAGGTATTAAGCTAATTATATCAAGCATGAGGGGGTTATGTTTGATCTATCTATTCTAGTGTGGCATGTGAATCATATGCACGGTGGATGGCCTGATCAACCATACCATTGGTGCATGTTATTGACATCGACCACAATGGACGAGTGGATCCAAACATTTCCTTTTATGCGTTCCTCATGAAAAAAAAGAATTCTTACTATTTGTACTTTAAAAAAGATCATGTGTGGTGCATGTGGCATCGTTTTATAGTCTATAGATTTTCATGCTAGGATATGCCATAAATGCAAAGTGAGGCTGGTAGACGCTTTTTTTTCAGATAAAATTTCATGAACCTCACGGAGGTGAGTGTTACCATGGTCCAAATATCTTTCAACCTCGTCAAGTTTCTTCCAATTAGGTTTTGATCATCTCGTGGAATGAGAATTTAGGTTGTCCTCACATGTGTTTTGTGAAGATTGGGTTTCTCTAGACCCTAATTAAGCAAACATCTTTGGAACTCTTGATCTAGGGTAATTTACTTGCTCCATAATAGTGCTCCTCGTTAGCCTCCTTTTATTCATGTCAAGTCACCTCCATGATCATCTTGTTCTGAAAGAAATTGATTTACCTCAACTTTATCATACCCAACTATGAAAATTGTGATTGAAGAGATTCCTATTGTTCATTTTTATCCTCAAAATTTTCTAAAGGGCTTCCTAGAATGACCGCCAAGTTTGAGGTGTAGTCCTGTGTTGATCTTGTACCCGGTACTAGATTTGTTTTGTCTTATCCTACTGAAGAGGAGTTGGGGAATAATGAAAATATCTAACCAAGATGGCGGTAAAGTGTTGTGTGTACCCATGGAAATCTATTGGTCGTAAGAAGGGGAAATTTGGAGCATGAATATGGATTACCATGGACTGAGCGCATTGACTATCAAGAATATCCATCAACATGTATCTATGACTTGTTTGATTTACCTGCAAGGTGCTACGGTCTTTTTCTAAGAGCGTATACGGTTGCCCATAATCAAATTGGGGTATGAGGGGACATTTTGAAGAAAGTGTTCGTTAGTGTCTATCCATTATGAGTTAGAGTTTTGCCTTCTGGACTGAGAAGATAATCTCACTAAGACACAAATTCAATGAAAAGTATTCATTGATGGCATGCTTACCCTTCTAAGATTAAGAAGTAGCATTTGTAACATTTTAGGATGGTATGTCAAACCTTGGGGACAAAAAAAAAGTTTTGGAAGTGATATATAAGTAATTAGGATGGTAACTCTATTGACTCAATTAGGGTTCCTAATGTATTAGAATGGGAGGCCATCGACTTGCAAGCAAGGAGTATTAATTGTTATCCTTTATCCATACCCTCACCTAAAAATGCGAAGTTTAAGTGGATTAGGGAACACTATGAAGTTTTCAAGTATTTGTTGACAAATTGGTTGTTACTTATGTCTCCAACCTTCTTTAGCATTGTAAGTGTTTTACTATGTATTCAGATGCTTCTAGTGTTTTATATGGGTGTATCCTTTTGCAAGAGGAGAAGTTGATTGCTTGTGCATTAAGGTATTCTCGAGAGAACCATCCTACCGATGACCTAGAACTTCTTGTGTGTCTAATTTGAAATGTGGAAACATTACCCGTAGGTTGAGCTTTGTTATATTCTCACATACCATAGAAATTTATAGTGTATTTTCACTACAAAAAAGGATTCGAACATAAGACCAAAAAAAAGAGTTAATCAATGTTTAAGACATCACCATCAAATATAGGCTAGGTGAAATCAATGTTGTGCCTATGCTTCGAAGACCATGCCCTCCACATTGAATTATTTGATAACTAAATTTGAGTCGATGGATATATCATACTATCATGTGGGAATTGTAGAAACTGAACAACGATTATCCTTGAGTTCCATATCAGGGACAATATTAGAGGCACAAAAGCATGATTGATTATTGCAAGGTGTGAAGAAGTGCATTAGCGAAGGTAAAGTTGGGAATTCCAGCGTGGATGTTTTAGGAACTATTCAATTTCGTGGATGCCTTTGTGTGCCACATAAGGCTGATGTTGGGGAAGATATTCTTTGAGGGGCACATCATACTTGATACACCGTGCACCCTGGTGAATGTAATATGTATCAACATATAAAGAAGAGCTATTAGTGATTGAGGATGAAATTGAATGTGGCAAGGTATATGGCATCATGTGGAGTATGCCAACAAGTTAAAGCTGAGCAAAAGCGTCCGGAAGGCTGCAATCATTAGAGGTTCCTGTGTGACTAGAGAGGACATCACTATGGATTTTGTGGTTGGTTTACCATGTATTCTAAAAACAACAACGGATGCTATTTGGGAAGTTGTGGATCGCTTGAGTAAGGTAGCTCATTTTATTCCTTATCATTCAAGAAATTCAGTAGGTGATTTAGCTCCAATCAATATGCATGAAATTGTGAGACTTCATGGGGGTACCAAAACCAATGTTTCTAATAGAGATGCTAAATTTGTTTCCAAGTTCTGGGAGAGCTTGTAGAATGCCTTGGGAACTAAATGTGATACTTAGCACTACTTTTCACCCTCAAACAGGTGGTTAATCCGAGCGTACAATTCAGACTTTGGAGGATATGCTAAGGTCATGTGTTATGTCATGGAAAGGAAACTAGGAGGAGAAAGGGTAGGAGGAGGAGCATTTGCCTCTTGTGGAGTTTGCTTACAACAGTAGTTACCATTCTAGTATCAGATGTGCACCTTTTGAAGCCTTATATTGGAGAAAGTTTAGATCACCACTTTATTGGGAAGCTACGAGGGATGAGACAGGGTTCTAAAGATGATTGAGTGTAGTGCTAAAATTCCACAACAAATGTTAGCTGCACACACAGAGATAGAAAAGCTATGCTTTGGTGTGAGAAGGTGGGACCTAGAGTTATAGGCTGGAGAACACATACTTTTGAACATTTCTCCCAATAAAGATGTAGTGAGATTTGGAGTTAAAGGAAATCTTAGCCCAAGGTATATTGCATGCTCCTTTTCCAATAGTGGAACGTGTTGGAAAGTTGGCTTACATGTTGGAGATACCCAATTCTATGAATGGTGTGCATAATGTATTTCATGTTTCCATGCTGAGGAAGTACCTACAAGATCTAGAACAACATATGACCTTGGAACCAGAAACTATCAAGGAAGACTTGACCTTTCAGAATCCAGGAAGAGTCTCATAAAGTCTTGCAAGGAAATACACTCAAGCAACTGAAGATTCTCCGGAATAATTAGATAGAGCGAGAAGTAACATGGAAGCTTGAGTCACGAATGCGGGAGAAGTACCCAGATATCTTCTCATGTGGTGAGTAACTCAATTTCTTGATTCATTTATGCCTATCTCTTCAAGAGTAATTAAAATAAAGAATTCGAGGACGAATTCTCTCGAAGGAGGGGAGAATGTAATACCCTGATTTTAAATAATTAAATAAATAATTAAAATAATATTTGTTATGATCGGGTGGACTACAGATACGAGAAAACTTTGACTTTTGAATCATAAATCGTATAGAAGATCAGAGACCGTGGCTGCGAAGAGATCGTCGAGACGAAACCAATCGACTACTCAGGTGTTTCGTTTGGATGCCGTATAAATTTTAGCGGAGCTGTTAAAGTGGGGCCGTCCAATGTAGCTTAGAATTCTATATTTCTAAATTTAGAAGAAAAGGTAGGAGACCGACTCCATGGCCTGATCCATTTCTATTGCTGCCGCACCTTTCGTCACCGCCGGACCTATTCATATCGTCGCCACGCCTCCATCCTCTTTCCCAATCTTATACACATCGCTGCCCAATCGCGCCGCCATCTCTACCAGCCATCATGACTCTGTCATGATCGATCTCCGCCTGTCCAAACTCCAAATTTTGGGTGAGCTACTGCTGCAGATCAGGGCGGTCACCAGAGGCAAGGGGAGTTAAGAATTTTATGATCTGATTCCTGCCGATCCAATCTTGGGTACGGCTCAAAGGCATAACCAAATAGGTATCCATCAGTACGTTCTCTCCTAATGACTAGGCCTGATTGGTGGGATTCATTACGTACATGTCTCATGAGTCCAGTCTATTAGCCAAGTCAAACAATTCCTATTGAAACTAGTAATATTTAATTTCACATAAAACTCAAAGGGGAAGAGGCCTTGGCATTGTTTGTGTCGATCGACAAATCCATTTGTTGTAGTGTTAAGGCCATATAAAATTATATTTTCTTCATGGCTGCCGATGCTAAATTAAATAGTCAAATGATAGTTTTTTATTTTCTAATAACTAGCACCTACAGAGTGCATCTGCATTAATTTTGGATCAGAAGTTTTGGGCTATGTGTGAACTATGGTTGTTCAGGTGTTGACGAGCCAAAAGGCAGGCCCTAAGCCATTTTCGAGAGCGCTTCGTTGCGTCGTTAAGGCAAGTGCATGACGAACCTTTGCTTGGGCTTTGCGCCTCTATTTGAGTTTACATCTTGTACAAAAGTTTCGTGTACTTTATTTTTTTATGGTTTATATTCAAGTTCTGGATTTGATATTCCATTCTGGTGCCGGTTTATCCGGAGGTGCAATTTGGTTCTTAGATTCTGGTTCATGTGAGTAAGTGCTTTGGCCCCACTTGCTCGGCTTTACCGGTAAATGCAAAGGAGTTTTCAGGTGTTGTCCGTTTAAGACGGAAACTACTGTTTATTTGATGATTCCAGTTATTTGTTCCGGATTTTTGTGAGATAATTGTTCTTCTAGTTCTAATTGTACTTGCTGAGTGTTTTCACTCACTCTTGTGTTTTATTTGGTTTTTAGGTACCAAATGAGCGATGCATCCCTGGGAATAATTGGGAGTAGTAACTTCACAAGCACAGACACTTAATAATCTAAATGTCGTTCATTAATACTATATTTTGCCTTGTAGTGGTTTTTCTACAAAGGTCATTTAACTGTTGGATTGTTGGAGATGGTCATTGCAATGGGAAAAGGTTTCCTTATTTTAATTGGGGCTGTGATGCCAATGACGTTATATTCATCAATTATATAATATTTGTGGACTATTGTTTAAATGTCTTAGATTTTTTTAGAGGAGATGCTGCTGAAATTTTCAATAAATCTTAGACTTAAATGAATTTTAATGTTTTGGGGTAGCCCCCTTATGATTTCTAGCCGGGGTTTCAAAGTATCTTTCATGTCGTTCCTCTTGTTGTTTCGATATCGTAGATCGACACGTAGATTTTCGATGGAATTCCAATATTTCACTCTAAACACGTGCTACTTTGAGGCCTATGACAAGTGATTCTTAGAAAAACTCTATAATGATCCACTTCTTTAAATTTAGCTTCTCTAGGGTGAGGCATTTGATTCCACAACCGCGAAAAAAGTCTAGCTTCGATTACATAGATGGATTGGAAACTTCTCTATGTTTTGGGTCCTTCTAGTTGAAATGAAATCTGCAAAAGTCTGTCCCTAAATGTCACATTCAAAACATATTTTAACGGTTGGGAACGCAATGTAATTGATCCTAGCATCATCTAACCTATCCACCCAAACTTCGTATGTACCTTTAGGTATGTCGTTCCCCTTCTAGTTTTGGTACGTAGGTCGATAGAGATTTTCGATGGATTTCAAGATTTCACTCTAAACAAGTGCTACTTTGAGGCCTATGACAAGAGATTCTTAGAAAAACTCTCTAATGGTTCACTTCTTCAAATTTAGGTTTTCTAGGGTGAGGCATTTGATTCCCCAACCGCGAAAAAGTCTAGCTCGATTCTATAGCCGGATTGGAAACTTCTCTTTGTTTTGGGTTCACTTTGAAATCTGCATAAGCGATCCCTAAATGTCACATCCGAAAACATATATTAACGGTTGGGGAACGCAATGTAATTGATCCTACCATCATATAACCTATCCACCCTAACTTCCTATGTAACTTTCGTGTCGCTCCCCTTCTTGTTTTTCTAACATAGGTCGACATAGAGATTTTCGAAGGAATTTCAAGATTTCACTCTAAACAAGTGCTACTTTGAGGCCTATGACAAGTGATTCTTAGAAAAACTCTCTAATGGTTCACTTCTTCAAATTTAGGTTTTCTAGGGTGAGGCATTTGATTCCTCAACCGCGAAAAAGTCTAGCTCGATTCTATAGCCGGATTGGAAACTTCTCTTTGTTTTGGGTTCACGCTGAAATCTGCAAGCAGCGATCCCTAAATGTCACATCCGAAACATATATTAATGGTTGGGGAACGCAATGTAATTGATCCTACCATCATATAACCTATCCACCCTAACTTCCTATGTAACTTTCGTGTCGCTTCCCCTTCTTGTTTCTACTTTGACGTAGGTCGACATAGAGATTTTCAAAGGAATTTCAAGATTTCACTCTAAACAAGTGCTACTTTGAGGCCTATGACAAGTGATTTTTAGAAAAACTCTCTAATGGTCCACTTCTTCAAGTTTAGGTTCTCTAGGCTGAGGCATTTGATTCCACAACCGTGAAAAAGTCTTGCTCGATTATAGCCGGATTGGAAACTTCTCTTTGTTTTGAGTTCACGCTAAAATCGGCGCTAGCAGTCCCCAATGTCACATCCAGAAACATATATTAACAGTTGGGGAATGTAATGTAATTGATCCTACCATCATCTAACCTATCCACCCTAACTCCTATGTACCTTTCATGTCGTTCCTCTTCTTGTTTTGATACGTAGATCGACACAGAGATTTTTGATGGAATTCCAAGATTTCACTCTAAACACGTGCTACTTTGAGGCCTATGATTCTTAGAAAAACTCTCTAACGATCCACTTCTTCAAATTTAGCTTCTCTAGGGTGAGGCATTTGATTCCACAACCGCGAAAAAGTCTAGCTCGATTACATAGATGGATTGGAAACTTCTCTTTGTTTTGGGTTCGCGCTGAAATCTACGCAAGCTGTCCCTAACTGTCACATTTAGAAACATATTTTAACGGTTGGGAACGCAATGTAATTGATCCTAGCATCATCTAACCTATCCACCCTAACTTCGTATGTACCTTTCGTGTCGTTCCCCTTCTAGTCTTGGTACGTAGGTCGATAGAGATTTTTGATGGAATTCCAAGATTTCACTCTAAACAAGTGCTACTTTGAGGCCTATGACAAGTGATTCTTAGAAAAACTCTCTAATGGTTCAGTACTTCAAATTTAGGTTTTCTAGGGTGAGGCATTTGATTCCCCCACCGCGAAAAAGTCTAGCTCGATTCTATAGCCGGATTGGAAACTTCTCTTTGTTTTGGGTTCGCGCTGAAATCTACGCAGCAAATCCCTAAATGTCACATCCAGAAACATATATTAACGGTTGGGGAACGCAATGTAATTGATCCTACCATCATATAACCTATCCACCCTAACTTCCCATGTAACTTTCGTGTCGTTCCCCTTCTTGTTTCGGTACGTAGGTCGACATAGAGATTTTCAAAGGAATTTCAAGATTTCACTCTAAACAAGTGCTACTTTGAGGCCTATGACAAGTGATTCTTAGAAAAACTCTCTAATGGTCCCCTTCTTCAAGTTTAGGTTCTCTAGGCTGAGGCATTTGATTCCACAACCGCGAAAAAGAGTTGCTCGATTATAGCCGGATTGGAAACTTCTCTTTGTTTTGAGTTCACGCTAAAATCGGCGCTAGCAGTCCCTAATGTCACATCCAGAAACATATATTAACGGTTGGGGAACGCAATATAATTGATCCTACCATCATCTAACCTATCCACCCTAACTCCTATGTACCTTATTTCAAATTCATCGTAGGGCTAGATACATGTATTTTCGATGGAATTCCAAGATTTCACTCTAAACATATGCTACTTTGAGGCCTGTGACAAGTGATTCTTAGAAATACTCTCTAATGATCCACTTCTTCAAATTTAGCTTCTCTAGGGTGAGGCATTTGATTCCCTAACCGAAAAAAAAATACTAGCTTGATTCTATAGCCGGATTGGAAACTTCTCTTTGTTTTGGGTTCATCTTAAATCTGCAAGTAGCGCCCTCTAAATGTCACATCCGAACCATATTTTAACGGTTGGGAACGCAATGTAATTGATCCTAGCATCATCTAACCTATCCACCCTAACTTCATATGTACCTTTCGTGTCTTTCCCCTTCTAGTTTTGGTACGTAGGTCGATAGAGATTTTTGATGGAATTCCATGATTTCACTCTAAACAAGTGCTACTTTGAGGCCTATGACAAGTGATTCTTAGAAAAACTCTCTAATGGTTCAGTACTTGAAATTTAGGTTTTCTAGGGCGAGGCATTTGATTCCCCCACCGCGAAAAAGTCTATCTCGATTCTATAGCCGGATTGGAAACTTCTCTTTATTTTGGGTTCGCGCTGAAATCTGCGCAAGCAGTCCCTAAATGTCACATCCATAAACATATATTAACGGTTGGGGAACGCAATGTAATTGATCCTACCATCATATAACCTAGCCACCCTAACTTCCTATGTAACTTTCGTGTCGTTCCCCTTCTTGTTTCGGTACGTAGGTCGACATAGAGATTTTCAAAGGAATTTCAAGATTTCACTCTAAACAAGTGCTACTTTGAGGCCTATGACAAGTGATTTTTAGAAAAACTCTCTAATGGTCCACTTCTTCAAGTTTAGGTTCTCTAGGCTAAGGCATTTGATTCCACAACCGTGAAAAAGCCTTGCTCGATTATAGCCGGGTGTGGAAACTTCTCTTTGTTTTGAGTTCACGCTAAAATCGGCGGCTTGTAACACCCTAAATTTCGTGTTTTTGAAAATAGAATAAAAATGATTTATTTATGTATTTTTGTGTTCATGAAATATAGGAAAACTAATATTTTTCATTAAATTAAAATTCATCATAGGGCTAGATACATGTATGTGCATTCATGCTTTGGTGTACAATTATATTTTTTGTGATGATTGGTCTTGTTGAAACTAAATTAGATTTCAAGTTGATTTGGAAAAGCTATTTGAAATCTGGTTTAAATAAAAGAAAATAAAATACTTCTATTTACTTCTCTCCTTCACTTTTTGCTCTTCGCCGTCTTATTTTGCTCGGGGTTTCATTTCGATCAAGCAGCCCAAACTAGGTGGGGGTCTTTCCTATTCTTGTTTTCATCCTAATGGACCGCATGATACACGCCCGAGCTCTTTGTCTCCGCACCCGATCATTTTTCTTTTCGGCAATCGCCCTTGGCCCAGCCAGCGGCTCCCGATCCCTTCGTTGTCACCACTTGATGGCTGGAACCAATGCAAAACGTCGTCCTTTCCAACTTCGTTGTCGTTTCCAAAGAGTCTTGAATCGTCCAAATCCACGCCCGTATGGGATTTGTTTCTATATCCAAGCGAGCCTGCGGACCTATATAAAGCCTACGCCTTCTTTTTCCAATCTATTCGGTGTTGTCCTTGGTTCCTAAACCAGAGTGCAAAACTCCAAGATCTAAACAAGCCGAAATTCATCAAACTGAAACTGCCTCTATTCTTGAACTTGGTGAGCTCTCCTTGACCTCCGTTTTGTTTTTTTGGACCCGGTCCCGTAGCGTTTCATGTATCAGCTGAGATGTTTAGGCGTGCAGCTCGCTAGCACCGCCCAGATTCTTAGCTTGTAGAGCTGCCCGGCCGTGCGTACAGTTTTGCTTTTGCTAGCTTGTTGATGTCATATGGTGAAGTCATATGTTTTCCTTGCCGTTTTCCTATACAAAAATAAATCTTGAAATACATGATTTATACATATACGTATATCACTAGCAAGCGAAGCGGCAAACCTTGCCTTTCATGTTTTGCTCTTGTTAGCTTGTTGACACCATCATCACGTCAGACATGCAATTTGTTGCTGTTTTCCTTGTAGAAAACAATCCTAAAACAGTCCATATACACCTTATCATGTACGTGAAGTGAGTTCCATGCATATTACTTAATCGGCTAAATACTTTTGCTGAAGTCATGCATGTGTCATCCCTGCGTCATCCTTGGTCTTTCTGAAGCTCTTCCATATGTCATGTCCCGTGTGTTTAGTGTTTTATTTAAATTCATACTGTCATATCATTTGTTTTAAATAAATGAAGGTTCTTGTTTTCTTTTCAAAGTAAATCTTTCGGTAGTCACCTCTCGATCACCGTAGATTCGGTTAGAGTGCTTTTTGCGTCTGTGTGATTGTAGCGACGTGTAGAATAGGTTTATAAGCTTTTCAACTTATTTTATCTCTGTTGGTGTACTGTTCTAATAATAATCTTGTTTGCTATGCATGAATGGCCCAATATGGTTGTGTGTTGTTGATTGGAATCCAGTACTATACGGTGAGCTTTATGTTGTTGATCTTGAAGAGCTTTGCGATCAAGAAGAAGTTTGCGGTCAAGAAGGAATTATCTTAAAGAATTGAGCTTGGAGAAGAATCGATAATAAGGCAAGTATAGTTTTGGGATATGCTAGTTTTAAACCATGATCTTATAACTTGCTTAATGTTTATGCACTAAACTTTAAAGGTGAATTGTTTGGCAACATGGGGATTTGTCTGTGATAGAGATCCGGGTATTACAGTACAGCTATGGGGGTTATATGGCTCTGACATTAGTTCCCTAGAGATCATTTTTCTAGCAACTTGGAGGAATTGCCGAATTGGATATAGTATGCCTCCTATCCCGTTAATATGTGAGTATAGGCTGAGAGTTATGTGCCATATAGGAAGGGTGGGTTCTATGTCTGACGACTTAGCTGCCCCAACTTGTTAGACTAACCTTTGGGGAGCTTCTTAGTGGTTTCTGGTGCTTGGGCCTTGCAAACCCTTACATTTGGGAATCACGACTCGTAGTGAAAGTGTACACCTCTGCGCAGAGTTTGAGAAACTGGTATACTAGCCTTGCCCAAGGTCACGGGCGGCCCTGGAACCTTTACATTAAGGATAATGACTTGTGTTTGTTAAATTGTTCATAGTTATTGTTTTATGCTATTCATTATTTATGTTATAATGATCATGGGTTTAGGGTAAGATAATGCCTTGCTATTCTTGCGGAGTTCGACATGGACTCACTCTTGCTATTCCCCCACACCTCAGGTGAAGTTTAGGCTTGTGATCAACCAGTCAGTCGTTCCCTGTGGAGTCTACACCAGAGAATCAGAGTGTTTTTCCGCTGTCTGCTAGCTGAGGTTATATTCTTTATATAATGATCGTTATAATTTAAGCATTGTTGATTTGATACTACCCTTCATTTGTAAACTATATGTGAGATTTGACTTTCAGGGCTCACATATGGTATACTTGGTTTTATTCTTAAAACCGGGTGTTACAAGTGGTATCAGCTCAGTGCTGACTGTAGGACGCAAGCCTAGTTAGAATGGTCATTTTGTGAAGCTTATTTTGCTTTAAAACTATTTTCTACAACCTTATCGGATTTATAGAATGGGATTTGCAGCTGTTTTACCGCGCTGATGTTTTTTTTTCTCGCGAGAAATTTCAGATTTCTTGCTCTTGCATGTGCAAGTGAATTTCTTTTGGAAGTCAGAAAGCCATTAGGAGGGATGACTCACACAGGAGAACCCTTAGGCTATCCCTTCTTGTCCCCTAGTGAAACTTTTCTTAAGGGGGGTAGTGCCTTAATCTCGCATTCTTGTTTCTCTCAGTATATCTTGATGTTGTGAGTTTGTCTCTTGGATTACCAGTGTTACTGATAATCTATCCTTGTTGATGCTACCATTATTGACCAATAGATGATAGAAAATAGAGGTGAATATATTATGTAGGAGATTGAATAATATGGATTGGAAAGTGATATAGAAGGACACGTTGAGATGAATGGAGTTGCAGTTTGGAATCGTCGGAGACAAGAAATTGTCAGATGCTTGATCTCAAAAGGGTCATAAAGAACATCAGTATGAAGAGTGAGCTGGAATTTGTTGCAACAATGCATTTAATTAAGGTTACTAAAAAGGAAACAAGTGGGCTAACATTTGGAAGTAACCGGGAGTTGGTTGTCACTCATAGTTGTTGAATTACCTACTTGGAATGAGTTAGCAAGTCACTTGGAGTAAGCTTATGAGGATAGGAAAAGTAAGGTGACATCATTACCGAGAAAATGGAACTACTCGAGGAGTAATGGAGAGTCGAAGACGACGTATGTCTATCTCTGTCATCATCATCTTTTCGAATCTCGGGGCGAGATTCATCTTAAGGGGGGTAGAATTGTAACACCCTAAATTTCGTGTTTTTGAAAATAGAATAAAAATGATTTATTTATGTATTTTTGTGTTCATGAAATATAGGAAAACTAATATTTTTCATTAAATTAAAATTCATCATAGGGCTAGATACATGTATGTGCATTCATGCTTTGTGTACAATTATATTTTTTTGTGATGATTGGTCTTGTTGAAACTAAATTAGATTTCAAGTTGATTTGGAAAAGCTATTTGAAATCTGGTTTAAATAAAAGAAAATAAAATACTTCTATTTACTTCTCTCCTTCACTTTTTGCTCTTCGGCCTGTCTTATTTTGCTCGGCCCTTTCATTTCGATCAAGCAGCCCAAACTAGTGGCTTCTTTCCTATTCTTGTTTCTCGTCCCGCGTGACCGTCCCCGAGAGCTCTTTGTCTCCGTGCCCGATCATTTTTCTTTTCTCGCCCTTGGCCCAGGCCAGCAGCTCCCGATCCCTTCTCGTTGTCACCAGGATGGCAGGAACCAACGCAACAACGTCGTCCTTTCCAACTCGTTGTCGAGTCGGACTCGATCCCGACTCTGCTGCTGCCGTCTGCAAAACCACGCGAAGCTGGGATTTATTTCTATATCCACGCGAGCCTCGGACCTATATAAAGCGTACTGCCTTCTTTTCCAATCTATTCGCAGCAGCCGCCTTGCTCGAGCAACAGCGCCGCCGAAGCCCTAGCCGCCATTGAGGTTTCACCGCCAAGCTGGAGCTCACTTTCGGTCACTCCTTGCATCTGTAAGTTTGTTGTAAGGCTTCATCCTGCTCTAGCTAGCGAAGTCGAGGAGCCTGCTCCCTTGCAACGTTCAGTTTTGGTCATCTCGCCTGGCCGTGGTGTACAGGTCATCGTGCAGTCCGTCTTTTCTCACCGCACGTCGCCGTTGTTCGCAGTGATGCGAACCCACTAGGGTTTTTGCCCAATCTTTCGATGAGAGGGTGTGGATAACTCGATTGGTGGATGGAGACGACGTTCACGGCCCGACTACAGCCCTCCAAGACCGCGCCTTAGCAACCGATACACCACCTCCAAGGGCTGTCACGATCTTGTGGAGCGCAACACCCGGCCACTAGGGCACTTGTCCTGCAAGCAATCGAAGAACTAGCAAGAACAAGTATGTAACAAGTACTAAATTACTAGATGTAAATGAAGGTTCAAACTTAATCTCCAATGAAGTGGGGTTCCGAAGACAAGAAGACGGGCGGCTAATCCAGCACGCGCGCTTACAAGCAAGTAGCGAAGGCTAAACTTGATCTAAACAAAACCCGATCTGTTCTTGGCGGCGGCCAAGGGGTATATGACGTGGGGAGGACGACCACAAGGTGTTGGGGTCGTGCTCCAACCCTAGGACGCGTCCCTAATGGACCCAAACTTGATACACGGCCCGTTGGGCCAATATAAGGTGACGCAGCACCCTAACAGAAAACCTCTCGGCAATGTTTCGGTCATTGCGGCCGCTTCTGGTACGATATGGACTTGACACTGGATCCATATGAAAGTAGACTTGATAAGCTTTCCAAAGAGTCTTGAATCGTCCAAATCCAGCTCCGTATGGGACTGTGGCGACTATCACAAGTTGGAGGTGTGCTGCAGTCCGAATCCAGCCTACGCGAGTCCTTTTCCTTTTCGGTGTTGTCCTTGGTTCCTAAGCAAAACCAGAGTGCACGGGTCTCCAAGATCTAAACAAGAGAAATAGGAACTCAAGAGGGTACTCACTTGTTCATTAAGTTGAAGTTGACGGGCACGAGCACGAGCACGAGTAAGAGGACCAGCAATAGGTACATGTGTCGGCATGGAGGCATCGTTGGTGTTGATGTCCTCATCACGCAGGTTGACGCTGTCCGCCATCACGAGCAATTCATCGACCTCAAACTGAGACTGCCTCTATTCTTGAACTTGGTGAGCTCTCCTTGACCTCCGTTTTGTTTTGGACCCGGTCCCGTAGCGTTTCATGTATCAGCTGAGATGTTTAGGCGTGCAGCTCGCTAGCACCGGCCAGATTCTTAGCTTGTAGAGCTGCCCGGCCGTGCGTACAGTTTTGCTTTTGCTAGCTTGTTGATGTCATATGGTGAAGTCATATGTTTTCCTTGCCGTTTTCCTATACAAAAATAAATCTTGAAATACATGATTTATACATATACGTATATCACTAGCAAGCGAAGCGGCAAACCTTGCCTTTCATGTTTTGCTCTTGTTAGCTTGTTGACACCATCATCACGTCAGACATGCAATTTGTTGCTGTTTTCCTTGTAGAAAACAATCCTAAAACAGTCCATATACACCTTATCATGTACGTGAAGTGAGTTCCATGCATATTACTTAATCGGCTAAATACTTTTGCTGAAGTCATGCATGTGTCATCCCTCAAGTCATCCTTGGTCTTTCTGAAGCTCTTCCATATGTCATGTCCCGTGTGTTTAGTGTTTTATTTAAATTCATACTGTCATATCATTTGTTTTAAATAAATGAAGGTTCTTGTTTTCTTTTCAAAGTAAATCTTTCGGTAGTCACCTCTCGATCACCGTAGATTCGGTTAGAGTGCTTTTTGCGTCTGTGTGATTGTAGCGACGTGTAGAATAGGTTTATAAGCTTTTCAACTTATTTTATCTCTGTTGGTGTACTGTTCTAATAATAATCTTGTTTGCTATGCATGAATGGCCCAATATGGTTGTGTGTTGTTGATTGGAATCCAAAGTACTATACGGTGAGCTTTATGTTGTTGATCTTGAAGAGCTTTGCGATCAAGAAGAAGTTTGCGGTCAAGAAGGAATTATCTTAAAGAATTGAGCTTGGAGAAGAATCGATAATAAGGCAAGTATAGTTTTGGGATATGCTAGTTTTAAACCATGATCTTATAACTTGCTTAATGTTTATGCACTAAACTTTAAAGGTGAATTGTTTGGCAACATGGGGATTTGTCTGTGATAGAGATCCGGGTATTACAGTACAGCTATGGGGGTTATATGGCTCTGACATTAGTTCCCTAGAGATCATTTTTCTAGCAACTTGGAGGAATTGCCGAATTGGATATAGTATGCCTCCTATCCCGTTAATATGTGAGTATAGGCTGAGAGTTATGTGCCATATAGGAAGGGTGGGTTCTATGTCTGACGACTTAGCTGCCCCAACTTGTTAGACTAACCTTTGGGGAGCTTCTTAGTGGTTTCTGGTGCTTGGGCCTTGCAAACCCTTACATTTGGGAATCACGACTCGTAGTGAAAGTGTACACCTCTGCGCAGAGTTTGAGAAACTGGTATACTAGCCTTGCCCAAGGTCACGGGCGGCCCTGGAACCTTTACATTAAGGATAATGACTTGTGTTTGTTAAATTGTTCATAGTTATTGTTTTATGCTATTCATTATTTATGTTATAATGATCATGGGTTTAGGGTAAGATAATGCCTTGCTATTCTTGCGGAGTTCGACATGGACTCACTCTTGCTATTCCCCCACACCTCAGGTGAAGTTTAGGCTTGTGATCAACCAGTCAGTCGTTCCCTGTGGAGTCTACACCAGAGAATCAGAGTGTTTTTCCGCTGTCTGCTAGCTGAGGTTATATTCTTTATATAATGATCGTTATAATTTAAGCATTGTTGATTTGATACTACCCTTCATTTGTAAACTATATGTGAGATTTGACTTTCAGGGCTCACATATGGTATACTTGGTTTTATTCTTAAAACCGGGTGTTATAGCGCTAGCAGTCCCCAATGTCACATCCAGAAACATATATTAACAGTTGGGGAACGTAATGTAATTGATCCTACCATCATCTAACCTATCCACCCTAACTCCTATGTACCTTTCATGTCGTTCCTCTTCTTGTTTCGATACGTAGATCGACACAGAGATTTTTGATGGAATTCCAAGATTTAACTCTAAACACGTGATACTTTGAGGCCTATGATTCTTAGAAAAACTCTCTAACGATCCACTTCTTCAAATTTAGCTTCTCCAGGGTGAGGCATTTGATTCCACAACCACGAAAAAGTCTAGCTCGATTACATAGATGGATTGGAAACTTCTCTTTGTTTTGGGTTCGCGCTGAAATCTGCGCAAGCTGTCCCTAAATGTCACATTCAGAAACATATTTTAACGGTTGGGAACGCAATGTAATTGATCCTAGCATCATCTAACCTATCCACCCTAACTTCGTATGTACCTTTCGTGTCGTTCCCCTTCTAGTCTTGGTACGTAGGTCGATAGAGATTTTCGATGGAATTCCAAGATTTCACTCTAAACAAGTGCTACTTTGAGGCCTATGACAAGTGATTCTTAGAAAAACTCTCTAATGGTTCACTTCTTCAAATTTAGGTTTTCTAGGGTGAGGCATTTGATTCCCCAACCGCGAAAAAGTCTAGCTCGATTCTATAGCCGGATTGGAAACTTCTCTTTGTTTTGGGTTCGCGCTGAAATCTGCGCAAGCAGTCCCTAAATGTCACATCTAGAAACATATATTAACGGTTGGGAAACGCAATGTAATTGATCCTACCATCATATAACCTATCCACCCAAACTTCCTATGTAACTTTCGTGTCGTTCCCCTTCTTGTTTCGGTACGTAGGTCGACATAGAGATTTTCGAAGGAATTTCAAGATTTCACTCTAAACAAGTGCTACTTTGAGGCCTATGACAAGTGATTCTTAGAAAAACTCTCTAATGGTCCACTTCTTCAAGTTTAGGTTCTCTAGGCTGAGGCATTTGATTCCACAACCGCGAAAAAGACTTGCTCGATTATAGCCGGATTGGAAACATCCAGAAACATATATTAACGGTTGGGGAACGCAATATAATTGATCCTACCATCATCTAACCTATCCACCCTAACTCCTATGTACCTTATTTCAAAGACGTAGGTCGAATACGAAGATTTTCGATGGAATTCCAAGATTTCACTCTAAACATATGCTACTTTGAGGCCTGTGACAAGTGATTCTTAGAAAAACTCTCTAATGATCCACTTCTTCAAATTTAGCTTCTCTAGGGTGACGCATTTGATTCCCTAACCACGAAAAAGTCTAGCTTGATTCTATAGCCGGATTGGAAACTTCTCTTTGTTTTGGGTTCGCTGAAATCTGCAAATTCAAGAAATCCCTAAATGTCACATCCGAAAATATATATTAACGGTTGGGGAACGCAATGTAATTGATCCTAGCATCATATAACCTATGCACCCTAACTTCCTATGTAACTTTCGGTCGTTCCCCTTCTTGTTTCTTTATGCGTAGGTCGACATAGAGATTTTTTCAAGAATTTCAAGATTTCACTCTAAACAAGTGCTACTTTGAGGCCTATGACAAGTGATTCTTAGAAAAACTCTCTAATGCTCCACTTCTTCAAATTTAGCTTCTCTAGCGTAAGGCATTTGATTCCACAACCGCGAAAAAGTCTAGCTCGATTACATAGCTGGATTGGAAACTTCTCTTTGTTTTGCGTTCGCGCTGAAATCAGTGCAAGCTGTCCCTAAATGTCACATTCAGAAACATATATTAATTGTTGGGAACGCAATGTAATTGATCCTAGCATCATCTAACCTATCCACCCTAACTTCGTATGTACCTTTCGTGTCGTTTCCCTTCTAGTTTTGGTACGTAGGTCGATAGAGATTTTCGATGGATTTCCAAGATTTCACTCTAAACAAGTGCTACTTTGAGGCCTATGACAAGTGATTCTTACAAAAACTCTCTAATGGTTCAGTACTTCAAATTTATGTTTTCTAGGGTGAGGCATTTGATTCCCCAACCGCGAAAAAGTCTAGATCGATTCTATAGCCGGATTGGAAACTTCTCTTTGTTTTGGGTTCACGCTGAAATCTGCACAAGCAGTCCCTAAATGTCACATCCAGAAACATATATCAACTGTTGGGGAATGCAATGTAATTAATCCTACCATCATATAACCTATCCACCCTAACTTCCCAGGTAATTTTCGTGTCGTTTCCCTTCTTGTTTCGGTACGTAGGTCGACAGAGATTTTTGATGGAATTCAAAGATTTCGCTCTAAACATGTTCTACTTTGAGGTCTATGACAAGTGATTCTTAGAAAAACTCTCTAATGGTCCACTTATTCAAGTATAGGTTTTCTAGGGTGAGGCATTTGATTCCACAATCGCGAAAGTGTCTAGCTCGATTCAATAGCCTGATTGGAAACCTCTTTTTGTTTTGAGTTCGCTGAAATCAGCGCCCGGCCATCCCCTAATGTCACATCCAGAAACATATATTAACGGTTGGGGAACGCAATGTAATTGATCCTACCATCATCTAACCTATCAACCCTAACTTCCTATGTACCTTTCATGTCGTCCCATTCTTGTTTCGGTACGTCGGTCGACACAGAGATTTTCGATGGAAATCCAAGATTTCACTCTAAGCACGTGCTACTTTGAGGCCTATGACAAGTGATTCTTAGAAAAACTCTCTAATGGTCCAGTTCTTCAAATTTAGGTTCTCTAAGGTGTGGCATTTGATTCCACAACCGCGAAAATGTCTAGCTCGATTCTATAGCCGGATTGGAAACCTCTATTTGTTTTGAGTTCACGCTGAAATCAGCGCCAACAATCTCTAATGTCACATCCAGAAACATATATTAACTGTTGGGGAACGCAATGTAATTGATCCTACCATCATATAACCTATCCACCCTAACTTCCGAGGTAACTTTCGTGCCGTTCCCCTTCTTGTTTCGGTACGTAGGTCGACAGAGATTTTCGAAGGAATTCAAAGATTTCACTCTAAACATGTTCTACTTTGAGGCCTATGACAAGTGATTCTTAGAAAAACTCTCTAATGGTCCACTTATTAAACTATAGGTTTTCTAGGGTGAGGCATTTGATTCCACAATCGCGAAAGTGTCTAGCTCGATTCAATAGCCTGATTGGAAACCTCTTTTTGTTTTGAGTTCGCGCTGAAATCAGCGCCAGCAGTCCCTAATGTCACATCTAGAAACATATATTAACGGTTGGGGAACGCAATGTAATTGATCCTACCATCATCTAACCTATCAACCCTAACTTCCTATGTACCTTTCGTGTCGTCCCATTCTTGTTTCGGTACGTCGGTCGACACAGAGATTTTCGATGGAAATCCAAGATTTCACTCTAAACACGTGCTACTTTGAGGCCTATGACAAGTGATTCTTAGAAAAACTCTCTAATGGTCCAGTTCTTCAAATTTAGGTTCTCTAAGGTGTGGCATTTGATTCCACAACCGCGAAAATGTCTAGCTCGATTCAATAGCCGGATTGGAAACCTCTATTTCTTTTGAGTTCACGCTGAAATCAGCGCCAACAATCTCTAATGTCACATCCAGAAACATATATTAACTGTTGGGGAACGCAATGTAATTGAACCTACCATCATATAACCTATCCACCCTAACTTCCTAGGTAAGTTTCGTGTCGTTGCCCTTCTTGTTTCGGTACGTAGGTCGACTGAGATTTTCGATGGAATTCAAAGATTTCACTCTAAACATGTTCTACTTTGAGGCCCATGACAAGTGATTCTTAGAAAAACTCTCTAATGGTCCACTTATTCAAGTATAGGTTTTCTAGGGTGAGGCATTTGATTTCACAATCGCGAAAGTGTCTAGCTCGATTCAATATCCTGATTGGAAACCTCTCTTTGTTTTGGAGTTCGCTGAAATCAGCGCCAGCAGTCCCTAATGTCACATCCAGAAACATATATTAACGGTTGGGGAACGCAATGTAATTGATCCTACCATCATATAACTTATCCACCCTAACTTCCTAGGTAACTTTCGTGTCGTTCCCCTTCTTGTTTCGGTACGTAGGTCGACAGAGATTTTCGATGGAATTCAAAGATTTCACTCTAAACATGTTCTACTTTGAGGCCTATGACAAGTGATTCTTAGAAAACTCTCTAATGGTCCACTTATTAAAATATAGGTTTTCTAGGGTGACACATTTGATTCCACAACCGCGAAAGTATCTAGCTCGATTCTATAGCCAGATTGGAAACCTCTATTTGTTTTGAGTTCGCGCTGAAATCAGCGCCAGCAGTCCCTAATGTCACATCCAGAAACATATATTAACGGTTGGGGAACGCAATGTAATTGATCCTACCATCATCTAACCTATCCACCCTAACTCCTATGTACCTTTCATGTCGTTCCCCTTCTTGTTTCGGTACGTAGGTCGACACAGAGATTTTCGGTGGAATTCCAAGATTTCACTCTAAACACGTCCTACTTTGAGGCCTATGACAAGTGATTCTTAGAAAAATTCTCTAATGGTCCACTTCTCCAAATTTAGGTTCTCTAGGGTGAGGCATTTGATTCCACAACCGCGAAAATGTCTAGCTCGATTCTATAGCCGGATTGGAAACCTCTCCTTGTTTTGAGTTCGCGCTGAAATCAGCGCCAACAATCTCTAATGTCACATCCAGAAACATATATTAACTGTTGGGGAACGCAATGTAATTGATCCTACCATCATATAACCTATCCACCCTAACTTCCTAGGTAATTTTCGTGTCGTTCCCCTTCTTGTTTTGATGCGGTCGACAGAGAGATTTTCGATGGAATTCAAAGATTTCACTCTAAACATGTTCTACTTTGAGGCCTATGACAAGTGATTCTTAGAAAAACTCTCTAATGGTCCACTTATTCAAGTATAGGTTTTCTAGGGTGAGGCATTTGATTCCACAATCGCGAAAGTGTCTAGCTCGATTCAATAGCCTGATTGGAAACCTCTCTTTGTTTTGAGTTCGCGCTGAAATCAGCGCCAGCACTCCCTAATGTCACATCCAGAAACATATATTAACGGTTGGGGAACGCAATGTAATTGATCCTACCATCATCTAACCTATCAACCCTAACTTCCTATGTACCTTTCGTGTCGTCCCATTCTTGTTTCGGTACGTCGGTCGACACAGAGATTTTCGATGGAAATCCAAGATTTTACTCTAAACACGTGCTACTTTGAGGCCTATGACAAGTGATTCTTAGAAAAACTCTCTAATGGTCCAGTTCTTCAAATTTAGGTTCTCTAAGGTGTGGCATTTGATTCCACAACCGCGAAAATGTCTAGCTCGATTCTATAGCCGGATTGGAAACCTCTATTTGTTTTGAGTTCACGCTGAAATCAGCGCCAACAATCTCTAATGTCACATCCAGAAACATATATTAACTGTTGGGGAATGCAATGTAATTGAACCTACCATCATATAACCTATCCACCCTAACTTCCTAGGTAAGTTTCGTGTCGTTCCCCTTCTTGTTTCGGTACGTAGGTCGACTGAGATTTTCGATGGAATTCAAAGATTTCACTCTAAACATGTTCTACTTTGAGGCCCATGACAAGTGATTCTTAGAAAAACTCTCTAATGGTCCACTTATTCAAGTATAGGTTTTCTAGGGTGAGGCATTTGATTTCACAATCGCGAAAGTGTCTAGCTCGATTCAATATCCTGATTGGAAACCTCTCTTTGTTTTGAGTTCGCGCTGAAATCAGCGCCAGCAGTCCCTAATGTCACATCCAGAAACATATATTAATGGTTGGGGAACGCAATGTAATTGATCCTACCATCATATAACTTATCCACCCTAACTTCCTAGGTAACTTTAGTGTCGTTCCCCTTCTTGTTTTGATGCGTAGGTCGATTAGAGATTTTCGATGGAATTCAAAGATTTCACTCTAAACATGTTCTACTTTGAGGCCTATGACAAGTGATTCTTAGAAAACTCTCTAATGGTCCACTTATTAAAATATAGGTTTTCTAGGGTGACACATTTGATTCCACAACCGCGAAAGTATCTAGCTCGATTCTATAGCCAGATTGGAAACCTCTATTTGTTTTGAGTTCGCGCTGAAATCAGCGCCAAAGCCGATCCCTAATGTCACATCCGAAACATATATTAACGGTTGGGGAACGCAATGTAATTGATCCTACCATCATCTAACCTATCCACCCTAACTCCTATGTACCTTTCATGTCGTTCCCCTTCTTGTTTCTGATGCGTAGGTCGACCGAGATTTTCGATGGAATTCAAAGATTTCACTCTAAACACGTTCCTACTTTGAGGCCTATGACAAGTGATTCTTAGAAAAATTCTCTAATGGTCCACTTCTTCAAATTTAGGTTTTCTAGGGTGAGGCATTTGATTCCACAACCGAAAAATGTCTAGCTCGATTCTATAGCCTGATTGGAAACCTCTCCTTGTTTTGAGTTCGCGCTGAAATCAGCGCCAACAATCTCTAATGTCACATCCGAAACATATATTAATGGTTGGGGAACGCAATGTAATTGATCCTACCATCATATAACCTATCCACCCTAACTTCCTAGGTAATTTTAGGTGTCGTTCCCTTCTTGTTTCGCACGGGAGGTCGACCAGAGATTTTCGATGGAATTCAAAGATTTCACTCTAAACATGTTCTACTTTGAGGCCTATGACAAGTGATTCTTAGAAAAACTCTCTAATGGTCCACTTATTCAAAATATAGGTTTTCTAGGGTGAGGCATTTGATTCCACAATCGCGAAAGTGTCTAGCTCGATTCAATAGCCCGATTGGAAACCTCTATTTGTTTTGAGTTCGTGCTGAAATCAGCGCCCGGCAGATCCCTAATGTCACATCCGAGAAACATATATTAACGGTTGGGGAACGCAATGTAATTGATCCTACCATCATCTAACCTATCAACCCTAACTTCCTATGTACCTTTCATGTCGTCCCATTCTTGTTTCGATGCGTAGGTCGACATTACGAGATTTTCGATGGAAATCCAAGATTTCACTCTAAACACGTGCTACTTTGAGGCCTATGACAAGTGATTCTTAGAAAAACTCTCTAATGGTCCAGTTCTTCAAATTTAGGTTCTCTAAGGTGTGGCATTTGATTCCACAACCGCGAAAATGTCTAGCTCGATTCTATAGCCGGATTGGAAACATCTTTTTGTTTTGAGTTCACGCTGAAATCAGCGCCAACAATCTCTAATGTCACATCCAGAAACATATATTAACTATTGGGGAACGCAATGTAATTGATCCTACCATCATATAACCTATCCACCCTAACTTCCTAGGTAACTTTCGTGTCGTTCCCCTTCTTGTTTCGGTACGTAGGTCGACAGAGATTTTCGATGGAATTCAAAGATTTCACTCTAAACATGTTCTACTTTGAGGCCTATGACAAGTGATTCTTAGAAAAACTCTCTAATGGTCCACTTATTCAAGTATAGGTTTTCTAGGGTGAGGCATTTGATTCCACAATCGCGAAAGTGTCTAGCTCGATTCAATAGCCTGATTGGAAACCTCTTTTTGTTTTGAGTTCACGCTGAAATCAGCGCCAGTAGTCCCTAATGTCACATCTAGAAACATATATTAACGGTTGGGGAACGCAATGTAATTGATCCTACCATCATCTAACCTATCAACCCTAACTTCCTATGTACCTTTCGTGTCGTCCCATTCTTGTTTCGGTACGTCGGTCGACACAGAGATTTTCGATGGAAATCCAAGATTTCACTCTAAACACGTGCTACTTTGAGGCCTATGACAAGTGATTCTTAGAAAACTCTCTAATGGTCCACTTCTTCAAATTTAGGTTCTCTAAGGTGTGGCATTTGATTCCACAACCGCGAAAATGTCTAGCTCGATTCTATAGCCGGATTGGAAACCTCTATTTGTTTTGAGTTCACGCTGAAATCAGCGCCAACAATCTCTAATGTCACATCCAGAAACATATATTAACTGTTGGGGAACGCAATGTAATTGATCCTACCATCATATAACCTATCCACCCTAACTTCCTAGGTAACTTTAGTGTCGTTCCCTTCTTGTTTCGATGCGTAGGTCGACGAGATTTTCGATGGAATTCAAAGATTTCACTCTAAACATGTTCTACTTTTGAGGCCCATGACAAGTGATTCTTAGAAAAACTCTCTAATGGTCCACTTATTCAAGTATAGGTTTTCTAGGGTGAGGCATTTGATTTCACAATCGCGAAAGTGTCTAGCTCGATTCAATATCCTGATTGGAAACCTCTCTTTGTTTTGAGTTCGCTGAAATCAGCGCCAGCAATCCCCTAATGTCACATCCGAAACATATATTAATGGTTGGGGAACGCAATGTAATTGATCCTACCATCATATAACTTATCCACCCTAACTTCCTAGGTAACTTTCGTGTCGTTCCCCTTCTTGTTTCTGCACGTAGGTCGAAGCCGAGATTTTCGATGGAATTCAAAGATTTCACTCTAAACATGTTCTACTTTGAGGCCTATGACAAGTGATTCTTAGAAAACTCTCTAATGGTCCACTTATTAAAATATAGGTTTTCTAGGGTGACACATTTGATTCCACAACCGCGAAAAAGTATCTAGCTCGATTCTATAGCCAGATTGGAAACCTCTATTTGTTTTGAGTTCGCTGAAATCAAATCAGCCGGCCGATCCCCTAATGTCACATCTAGAAACATATATTAACGGATGGGGAACGCAATGTAATTGATCCTACCATCATCTAACCTATCCACCCTAACTCCTATGTACCTTTCATGTCGTTCCCCTTCTTGTTTTGATGACGTAGGTCGACCTAGATTTTCGGTGGAATTCCAAGATTTCACTCTAAACACGTCCTACTTTGAGGCCTATGACAAGTGATTCTTAGAAAAATTCTCTAATGGTCCACTTCTTCAAATTTAGGTTCTCTAGGGTGAGGCATTTGATTCCACAACCGCGAAAATGTCTAGCTTCGATTCTATAGCCGGATTGGAAACCTCTCCTTGTTTTGAGTTCACGCTGAAATCAGCGCCAACAATCTCTAATGTCACATCCGAAAACATATATTAACTATTGGGGAACGCAATGTAATTGATCCTACCATCATATAACCTATCCACCCTAACTTCCTAGGTAATTTTTGTGTCATTCCCTTCTTGTTTTGGTACATAGGTCGATGAGAGATTTTTGATGGAATTCAAAGATTTCACTCTAAACATGTTCTACTTTGAGGCCTATGACAAGTGATTCTTAGAAAAACTCTCTAATGGTCCACTTATTCAAGTATAGGTTTTCTAGGGTGAGGCATTTGATTCCACAATCGCGAAAAAGTGTCTTGCTCGATTATAGCCTGATTGGAAACCTCTCTTTGTTTTGAGTTCACGCTAAAATCAGCGCTAGCAAATCCCTAATGTCACATCCAAAACATATATTAACGGTTGGGGAACGCAAATGTAATTGATCCTACCATCATCCTACCTATCCACCCTAACTTCCTATGTACCTTATTTCGTTCCCCTTCTTGTTTCGTAGGTCGATTACGTGAGATTTTCGATGGAATACCAAGATTTCACTCTAAACACGTTCTACTTTGAGGCCTATGACAAGTGATTCTTAGAAAAACTCTCTAATGGTCCACTTCTTCAAAATTTAGGTTTTCTAGGGTGAGGCATTTGATTCCACAACCATGAAAAAAAGTCTAGCTCGATTCTATAGCCGGATTGGAAACCTCTATTTGTTTTGAGTTCACGCTGAAATCAGCGCCAACAATCGCCTCTAAATGTCACATCCAAAACATATATTAACGGTTGGGGAACGCAATGTAATTGATCCTACCATCATCTAACCTATCCACCCTAACTCCTATGTACCTTTCATGTCGTTCCCCTTCTTGTTTCGATGCGTAGGTCGATAGAGATTTTTCGATGGAATTCCAAGATTTCACTCTAAACAAGTGCTACTTTGAGGACTATGACAAGTGATTCTTAGAAAAACTCTCTAATGGTCCACTTCTTCAAATTTAGGTTTTCTAGGGTGAGGCATTTGATTCCCCAAATCGCGAAAAAGTCTAGCTCGATTCTATAGCCGGATTGAAAACCTCTTTTTTTTGGGTTCGCTGAAATCAGCGCCAACAATCCCTAAATGTCACATCCGAAACATATATTAACGGTTTGGGAAACGCAATGTAATTGATCCTACCATCATATAACCTATCCACCCTAACTTCCTTTGTAACTTTCGTCGTCGTTCCCCTTCTTTTTTTAAGTGCGTAGGTCTACATAATAGAGATTTTTTGAAGTAATTTCAAGATTTCACTCTAAACAAGTGCTACTTTGAGGCCTATGACAAGTGATTCTTAGAAAAACTCTCTAATGGTCCACTTCTTCAAGTTTAGGTTCTCTAGGGTGAGGCATTTGATTCCACAACCAAAAAAGTCTTGCTCGATTATAGCCTGATTGGGAAACCTCTCTTTGTTTTGAGTTCACGCTAAAATCAGCGCTAGCAATCCCTAATGTCACATCCAAAAACATATATTGACGGTTGGGGAACGCAATATAATTGATCCTACCATCATCTAACCTATCCACCCTAACTCCTATATACCTTATTTCTTCGATGACGTAGGTCGACCACGAGAGATTTTCGATGGAATTCCAAGATTTCACTCTAAACACGTGCTACTTTGAGGCCTATGACAAGTGATTGTTAGAAAAACTCTCTAATGATCCACTTCTTCAAATTTAGGTTCTCTAGGGTGAGGCATTTGATTCCACAACCGTGAAAAGTCTAGCTTCGATTCTATAGCCGGATTGGAAACTTCTCTTTTTTTTTGAGTTCACGCTGAAATCAGCGCAAACAATCCCTAAATGTCACATCCGTAAACATATATTAACGGTTGGGGAACGCAATGTAATTGATCCTACCATCATATAACCTATCCACCCTAACTTCCTATGTACCTTTCGTGTCGCTCCCCTTCTAGTTTTGGTACGTAGGTCGATAGAGATTTTTTGATGGAATTTCAAAGATTTCACTCTAAACAAGTGCTACTTTGAGGCCTATGACAAGTGATTCTTAGAAAAACTCTCTAATGGTCCACTTGTTCAAATTTAGGTTTTCTATGGTGAGGCATTTGATTCCCCAACCGCGAAAAAAGTCTAACTCGATTCTATAGCCCGATTGGAAACCTCTCTTTGTTTTGAGTTCAAGCTGAAATCAGCGCCAGCGATCCCTAATGTCACATCCGTAAACATATATTAACGGTTGGGGAACGCAATATAATTGATCCTCCCATCATCTAACCTATCCACCCTAACTCCTATGTACCTTATTTCCTTCTTGTTTTCGACGTAGGTCGATTACGTAGATTTTCGATGGAATTCCAAGATTTCACTCTAAACACGTGCTACTTTGAGGCCTATGACAAGTGATTCTTAGAAAAACTCTCTAATGATCCACTTCTTCAAATTTAGGTTCTCTAGGGTGAGGCATTTGATTCCACAACCGCGAAAAAAGTCTAGCTCGATTACTATAGCCGGATTGGAAACCTCTCTTTGTTTTGAGTTCAAGCTGAAATCAGCGCCCCGTCCCCTAAATGTCACATCCGAAAACATATATTAACGGTTGGGGAACGCAATGTAATTGATCCTAGCATCATCTAACCTATCCACCCTAACTTCCTATGTACCTTTCGTGTCGTTCCCCCTTCTTGTTTCGGTGCGTAGGTCGATAGAGATTTTTTCGATGGAATTCTAAGATTTCACTCTAAACAAGTGCTACTTTGAGGCCTATGACAAGTGATTCTTAGAAAAACTCTCTAATGGTCCACTTCTTCAAGTTTAGGTTTTCTAGGGTGAGGCATTTGATTCCACAATCGCGAAAAAGTCTTGCTCGATTATAGCCGATTGGGAAACTTCTCTTTGTTTTGAGTTCACGCTAAAATTGGCGCTAGCAAAATCCCTAATGTCACATCCGTAAACATATATTAACGGTTGGGGAACGCAATATAATTGATCCTACCATCATCTAACCTATCCACCCTAACTCCTATGTACCTTTCATTTGATTCCCCTTCTTGTTTCGACCGACGAAGATTTTCGATGGAATTCCAAGATTTCACTCTAAACACGTGCTACTTTGAGGCCTATGACAAGTGATTCTTAGAAAAACTCTCTAATGATCCACTTCTTCAAATTTAGGTTCTCTAGGGTGAGGCATTTGATTCCACAACCGCGAAAAAGTCTAGCTCGATTACATAGCCGGATTGGAAACCTCTCTTTGTTTTGAGTTCACGCTGAAAATCAGCAAAACAATCCTAAATGTCACATTCGAAACATATATTAACGGTTGGGGAACGCAATGTAATTGATCCTACCATCATATAACCTATCCACCCTAACTTCCTATGTAACTTTCGTGTCGTTCCCCTTCTTGTTTCTTTATGGTAGGGTCGACATAGAGATTTTCGAAGGAATTTCAAGATTTCACTCTAAACAAGTGCTACTTTGAGGCCTATGACAAGTGATTCTTAGAAAAACTCTCTAATGATCCACTTCTTCAAATTTAGGTTTTCTAGGGTGAGGCATTTGATTCCACAACCGCGAAAAAGTCTAGCTCGATTACATAGCCTTGGATTGGAAACTTCTCTTTGTTTTGAGTTCGCGCTGAAATCAGCGCAACAATCTAAATGTCACATTCGAAACATATATTAACGGTTGGGAACGCAATGTAATTGATCCTACCATCATCTAACCTATCCACCCTAACTCCTATGTAACCTTTCATGTCGTTCCCCTTCTTGTTTTGATGCGTAGGTCGGTCGAGAGATTTTCGATGGAATTCCAAGATTTCACTCTAAACACGTCCTACTTTGAGGCCTATGACAAGTGATTCTTAGAAAAATTCTCTAATGGTCCACTTCTTCAAATTTAGGTTCTCTAGGGTGAGGCATTTGATTCCACAACCGCGAAAATGTCTAGCTCGATTCTATAGCCGGATTGGAAACCTCTCCTTGTTTTGAGTTCGCGCTGAAATCAGCGCCAACAATCTCTAATGTCACATCCAGAAACATATATTAACTGTTGGGGAACGCAATGTAATTGATCCTACCATCATATAACCTATCCACCCTAACTTCCTAGGTAATTTTCGTGTCGTTCCCCTTCTTGTTTCGATGCGACGGGTCGATACGAGATTTTCGATGGAATTCAAAGATTTCACTCTAAACATATTCTACTTTGAGGCCTATGACAAGTGATTCTTAGAAAAACTCTCTAATGGTCCACTTATTCAAGTATAGGTTTTCTAGGGTGAGGCATTTGATTCCACAATCGCGAAAGTGTCTAGCTCGATTCAATAGCCTGATTGGAAACCTCTTTTTGTTTTGAGTTCACGCTGAAATCAAATCAGCGCCAATCCCTAATGTCACATCCGTAGAAACATATATTAACGGTTGGGGAACGCAATGTAATTGATCCTACCATCATCTAACCTATCAACCCTAGCTTCCTATGTACCTTTCGTGTCGTCCCATTCTTGTTTTGATGCGTCGGTCGACCGAGATTTTCGATGGAAATCAAAGATTTCACTCTAAACACGTGCTACTTTGAGGCCTATGACAAGTCATTCTTAGAAAAACTCTCTAATGGTCCAGTTCTTCAAATTTAGGTTCTCTAAGGTGTGGCATTTGATTCCACAACCGCAAAAATGTCTAGCTCGATTCTATAGCCGGATTGGAAACCTCTATTTGTTTTGAGTTCACGCTGAAATCAGCGCCAACAATCTCTAATGTCACATCCAGAAACATATATTAACTATTGGGGAACGCAATGTAATTGATCCTACCATCATATAACCTACCCACCCTAACTTCCTAGGTAACTTTCGTGTCGTTCCCCTTCTTGTTTTGATGCGTAGGTCGATGAGATTTTCGAAGGAATTCAAAGATTTCACTCTAAACATGTTCTACTTTGAGGCCTATGACAAGTGATTCTTAGAAAAACTCTCTAATGGTCCACTTATTCAAGTATAGGTTTTCTAGGGTGAGGCATTTGATTCCACAATCGCGAAAAGTGTCTAGCTCGATTCTATAGCCCGATTGGAAACCTCTCTTTGTTTTGAGTTCAAGCTGAAAATCAGCGCCAAGATCCCTAATGTCACATCCGAAAACATATATTAAGATTGGGGAACACAATGTAATTGATCCTACCATCATCTAACCTGTCAACCCTAACTTCCTATGTACCTTTCGTGTCGTCCCCTTCTTGTTTCGTTACGTAGGTCGACATAGAGATTTTCGATGGAAATCCAAGATTTCACTCTAAACACGTGCTACTTTGAGGCCTATGACAAGTGATTCTTAGAAAAACTCTCTAATGGTCCACTTCTTCAAATTTAGGTTCTCTAAGGTGTGGCATTTGATTCCACAACCGCGAAAATGTCTAGCTCGATTCTATAGCCGGATTGGAAACCTCTCCTTGTTTTGAGTTTGCGCTAAAATCAGCGCCATCAATCTCTAATGTCACATCCAGAAACACATATTAACTGTTGGGGAACGCAATGTAATTGATCCTACCATCATATAACCTATCCACCCTAACTTCCTAGGTAGCTTTCGTGTCGTTCCCCTTCTTGTTTTTGATGACGTAGGTCGACGGAGATTTTCGATGGAATTCAAAGATTTCACTCTAAACATGTTCTACATTGAGGCCTATGACAAGTGATTCTTAGAAAAACTCTCTAATGGTCCACTTATTCAAGTATAGGTTTTCTAGGGTGAGGCATTTGATTTCACAATCGCGAAAGTGTCTAGCTCGATTCAATAGCCTGATTGGAAACCTCTCTTTGTTTTGAGTTCGCTGAAATCATCGCCAACAATCCCTAATGTCACATCCGAAAACATATATTAACGGTTGGGGAACGCAATGTAATTGATCCTACCATCATATAACCTATCCATCCCTAACTTCCTAGGTAACTTTAGGTGTCGCTCCCCTTCTTGTTTCGATGCGTAGGTCGACAGAGATTTTCGATGGAATTCAAAGATTTCACTCTAAACATGTTCTACTTTGAGGCCTATGACAAGTGATTCTTAGAAAAACTCTCTAATGGTGCACTTATTAAAATATAGGTTTTCTTGGGTGACGCATTTGATTCCACAAATCGCGAAAGTATCTAGCTCGATTCTATAGCCGATTGGAAACCTCTATTTGTTTTGAGTTCACGCTGAAATCAGCGCCAGTGATCCCCTAATGTCACATCCGAAAACATATATTAACGGATGGGGAACGCAATGTAATTGATCCTAGCATCATCTAACCTATCCACCCTAACTTCCTATGTACCTTTCGTGTCGTTCCCCTTCTACTTTCGATGCGTAGGTCGATAGAGATTTTCGATGGAATTGTAAGATTTCACTCTAAACAAGTGCTACTTTGAGGCCTATGACAAGTGATTCTTAGAAAAACTCTCTAATGGTCCACTTCTTCAAGTTTAGGTTCTCTAGGGTGAGGCATTTGATTCCACAAATCGCGAAAAAGTCTTGCTCGATTATAATAGGATTGGGAACTTCTCTTTGTTTTGAGTTCACGCTAAAATTGAAGCTAGCAATCCCTAATGTCACATCCGTAAACATATATTAACGGTTGGGGGGAACGCAATATAATTGATCCTCCCATCATCTAACCTATCCACCCTAACTCCTATGTACCTTATTTCCTTCGTTGTTTCGATGTAGGTCGACGAGATTTTCGATGGAATTCAAGATTTCACTCTAAACATGTTCTACTTTGAGGCCTATGACAAGTGATTCTTAGAAAAACTCTCTAATGATCCACTTCTTCAAATTTAGCTTCTCTAGGGTGAGGCATTTGATTCCACAAATCGCGAAAAAGTCTAGCTCGATTACATAGCCTGGATTGGAAACTTCTCTTTGTTTTTTTGAGTTCACGCTGAAATCAACAAAGTCGTCCTAAATGTCACATTCGAAAACATATATTAACGGTTGGGGAACGCAAATGTAATTGATCCTACCATCATATAACCTATCCACCCTAACTTCCTATGTAACTTTCGTGTCGCTCCCCTTCTTGTTTCTGATTGCGTAGGTCGACATAGAGATTTTCGAAGGAATTTCAAGATTTCACTCTAAACAAGTGCTACTTTGAGGCCTATGATAAGTGATTCTTAGAAAAACTCTCTAATGATCCACTTCTTCAAATTTAGGTTTCTCTAGGGTGAGGCATTTGATTCCACAACCACGAAAAAGTCTAGCCTCGATTACATAGCGGGATTGGAAACTTCTCTTTGTTTTGAGTTCACGCTGAAATCAGCGCAAGTCGCCCCTAAATGTCACATTCGAAAACATATATTAACGGTTGGGAACGCAATGTAATTGATCCTACCATCATCTAACCTATCCACCCTAACTCCTATGTACCTTTCATGTCGTTCCCCTTCTTGTTTTGATGCGTAGGTCGATTACGAGATTTTCGATGGAATTCCAAGATTTCACTCTAAACACGTCCTACTTTGAGGCCTATGACAAGTGATTCTTAGAAAAATTCTCTAATGGTCCACTTCTCCAAATTTAGGTTCTCTAGGGTGAGGCATTTGATTCCACAACCGCGAAAATGTCTAGCTCGATTCTATAGCCGGATTGGAAACCTCTCCTTGTTTTGAGTTCGCGCTGAAATCAGCGCCAACAATCTCTAATGTCACATCCAGAAACATATATTAACTGTTGGGGAACGCAATGTAATTGATCCTACCATCATATAACCTATCCAGCCTAACTTCCTAGGTAATTTTCGTGTCGTTCCCCTTCTTGTTTCGGTACGGAGGTCGACAGAGATTTTCGATGGAATTCAAAGATTTCACTCTAAACATGTTCTACTTTGAGGCCTATGACAAGTGATTCTTAGAAAAACTCTCTAATGGTCCACTTATTCAAGTATAGGTTTTCTAGGGTGAGGCATTTGATTCCACAATCGCGAAAGTGTCTAGCTCGATTCAATAGCCTGATTGGAAACCTCTCTTTGTTTTGAGTTCATTGAAATCATCGCCCGGCCCCCTAATGTCACATCCAGAAACATATATTAACGGTTGGGGAACGCAATGTAATTGATGCTACCATCATCTAACCTATCAACCCTAACTTCCTATGTACCTTTCGTGTCGTCCCATTCTTGTTTCGGTACGTCGGTCGACACAGAGATTTTCGATGGAAATCCAAGATTTCACTCTAAACACGTGCTACTTTGAGGCCTATGACAAGTGATTCTTAGAAAAACTCTCTAATGGTCCAGTTCTTCAAATTTAGGTTCTCTAAGGTGTGGCATTTGATTCCACAACCGCGAAAATGTCTAGCTCGATTCTATAGCCGGATTGGAAACCTCTATTTGTTTTGAGTTCACGCTGAAATCAGCGCCAACAATCTCTAATGTCACATCCAGAAACATATATTAACTATTGGGGAACGCAAATGTAATTGATCCTACCATCATATAACCTACCCACCCTAACTTCCTAGGTAACTTTCGTGTCGTTCCCCTTCTTGTTTCGGTACGTAGGTCGACAGAGATTTTCGAAGGAATTCAAAGATTTCACTCTAAACATGTTCTACTTTGAGGCCTATGACAAGTGATTCTTAGAAAAACTCTCTAATGGTCCACTTATTCAAGTATAGGTTTTCTAGGGTGAGGCATTTGATTCCACAACCGCGAAAAAGTCTAGCTCGATTCTATAGCCCGATTGGAAACCTCTCTTTGTTTTGAGTTCACTGAAATCAAATACTAGCAAATCCCTAATGTCACCTCCGAAACATATATTAAGATTGGGGAACACAATGTAATTGATCCTACCATCATCTAACCTATCCAACCCTAACTTCCTATGTACCTTTCGTGTCGTCCCCTTCTTGTTTTACGCACGTAGGTCGACATAGAGATTTTCATGGAAATCCAAGATTTCACTCTAAACACGTGCTACTTTGAGGCCTATGACAAGTGATTCTTAGAAAAACTCTCTAATGGTCCACTTCTTCAAATTTAGGTTCTCTAAGGTGAGGCATTTGATTCCACAACCGCGAAAATGTCTAGCTCGATTCTATAGCCGGATTGGAAACCTCTCCTTGTTTTGAGTTTGCGCTAAAAATCAGCGCCATCAATCTCTAATGTCACATCCAGAACATATATTAACGGTTGGGGAACGCAATGTAATTGATCCTACCATCATATATCCTATCCACCCTAACTTCCTAGGTAGCTTTCATGTCGTTCCCCTTCTTGTTTCGATGCGTAGGTCGATAGAGATTTTTTGATGGAATTCAAAGATTTCACTCTAAACATGTTCTACATTGAGGCCTATGACAAGTGATTCTTAGAAAAACTCTCTAATGGTCCACTTATTCAAGTTTAGGTTTTCTAGGGTGAGGCATTTGATTTCACAACCGCGAAAAAGTCTAGCTCGATTCAATAGCCGGATTGGAAACCTCTCTTTGTTTTGAGTTCAAGCTGAAATCAGCGCCAACAGTCCCCTAATGTCACATCCAAAACATATATTAACGGTTGGGGAACGCAATGTAATTGATCCTACCATCATATAACCTATCCATCCTAACTTCCTAGGTAACTTTCGTGTCGTTCCCCTTCTTGTTTCGATGCGTAGGTCGATAGATAGAGATTTTCGATGGAATTCAAAGATTTCACTCTAAACATGTTCTACTTTGAGGTCTATGACAAGTGATTCTTAGAAAAACTCTCTAATGGTGCACTTATTAAAATATAGGTTTTCTAGGGTGAGGCATTTGATTCCACAACCGCGAAAAAGTCTAGCTCGATTCTATAGCCGGATTGGAAACCTCTATTTGTTTTGAGTTCACGCTGAAATCAGCGCCCGGCAATCCCCTAATGTCACATCCGTAAACATATATTAACGGATGGGGAACGTAATGTAATTGATCCTACCATCATCTAACCTATCCACCCTAACTCCTATGTACCTTTCATGTCGTTCCCCTTCTTGTTTTTGATGCGTAGGTCGACCACGTAGATTTTCGATGGAATTCCAAGATTTCACTCTAAACACGTGCTACTTTGAGGCCTATGACAAGTGATTCTTAGAAAAATTCTCTAATGTTCCACTTCTTCAAATTTAGGTTCTCTAGGGTGAGGCATTTGATTCCACAACCGCGAAAAATGACTAGCAAGATTCTATAGCCGGATTGGAAACCTCTCTTTGTTTTGAGTTCATGCTGAAATCAGCGCTAGCAGTCCCTAATGTCACATCCGAAAACATATATTAACGGTTGGGGAACGCAATATAATTGATCCTACCATCATCCTACCTATCCACCCTAACTCCTATGTACCTTATTTCCCTTCTAGTTTTAGGTCAACACGTAGATTTTTCGATGGAATACCAAGATTTCACTCTAAACACGTGCTACTTTGAGGCCTATGACAAGTGATTCTTAGAAAAACTCTCTAATGATCCACTTCTTCAAATTTAGCTTCTCTAGGGTGAGGCATTTGATTCCACAACCGCGAAAAAGTCTAGCTCGATTACATAGCCGGATTGGAAACTTCTCTTTGTTTTGGGTTCGCGCTGAAATCTGCGCAGAAGCGTCCCTAAATGTCACATTTAGAAACATATATTAACGGTTGGGAACGCAATGTAATTGATCCTAGCATCATCTAACCTATCCACCCTAACCGTATGTACCTTTCGTGTCGTTCCCCTTCTACTTTTGGTGCGTAGGTCGATAGAGATTTTTCGATGGAATTCCAAGATTTCACTCTAAACAAGTGCTACTTTGAGGCCTATGACAAGTGATTCTTAGAAAAACTCTCTAATGGTCCACTTCTTCAAATTTAGGTTTTCTAGGGTGAGGCATTTGATTCCCCAACCGCGAAAAAGTCTAGCTCGATTCTATAGCCGGATTGAAAACCTCTCTTTGTTTTGGGTTCACGCTGAAATCTGCGCAAGCGATCCCTAAAATGTCACATCCGAAAACATATATTAACGGTTGGGGAACGCAATGTAATTGATCCTACCATCATATAACCTATCCACCCTAACTTCCTATGTAACTTTCGTGTCGCTCCCCTTCTTTTTTTTGGTGCGTAGGTCGACATAGAGATTTTTGAAGGAATTTCAAGATTTCACTCTAAACAAGTGCTACTTTGAGGCCTATGACAAGTGATTCTTAGAAAAACTCTCTAATGGTCCACTTCTTCAAGTTTAGGTTCTCTAGGGTGAGGCATTTGATTCCACAACCGCGAAAAAAAGTCTTGCTCGATTATAGCCGGATTGGGAAACTTCTCTTTGTTTTGAGTTCACGCTAAAATCAGCGCTAGCAAATCCCTAATGTCACATCCGAAACATATATTAACGGTTGGGGAACGCAATATAATTGATCCTACCATCATCTAACCTATCCACCCTAACTCCTATATACCTTATTTCGGTGCCCCTTCTTGTTTCTGGTCAACATAGAGATTTTCGATGGAATTCCAAGATTTCACTCTAAACACATGCTACTTTGAGGCCTATGACAAGTGATTCTTAGAAAAACTCTCTAATGATCCACTTCTTCAAATTTAGCTTCTCTAGGGTGAGGCATTTGATTCCACAACCGCAAAAAAAGTCTAGCTCGATTCTATAGCCGGATTGGAAACTTCTCTTTGTTTTGGGTTCACGCTGAAATCAGCGCAAAGCAGTCCCCTAAATGTCACATCCGAAACATATATTAACGGTTGGGAACGCAATGTAATTGATCCTAGCATCATCTAACCTATCCACCCTAACTTCGTATGTACCTTTCGTGTCGCTTCCCTTCTAGTTTTTGATGCGTAGGTCGATAGAGATTTTCGATGGATTTCCAAGATTTCACTCTAAACAAGTGCTACTTTGAGGCCTATGACAAGTGATTCTTAGAAAAACTCTCTAATGGTCCACTTCTTCAAATTTAGGTTTTCTATGGTGAGGCATTTGATTCCCCAACCGCGAAAAAAAAAGTCTAGCTCGATTCTATAGCCGGATTGGAAACTTCTCTTTGTTTTGGGTTCACGCTGAAATCTGCATAGCGATCCCTAAATGTCACATCCGAAACATATATTAACGGTTGGGGAACGCAATGTAATTGATCCTAACATCATATAACCTATCCACCCTAACTTCCTATGTAACTTTCGTGTCGCTCCCCTTCTTGTTTCGATGCGTAGGTCGACATAGAGATTTTCGAAGGAATTTCAAGATTTCACTCTAAACAAGTGCTACTTTGAGGCCTATGACAAGTGATTCTTAGAAAAACTCTCTAATGGTTCACTTCTTCAAATTTAGGTTTTCTCTAGGGTGAGGCATTTGATTCCCCAACCGCGAAAAAAAGTCTAGCTCGATTCTATAGCCGGATTGGAAACTTCTCTTTGTTTTGAGGTTCACGCTGAAATCTGCGCAAGCAGTCCCTAAATGTCACATCCGAAAACATATATTAACGGTTGGGGAACGCAAATGTAATTGATCCTACCATCATCTAACCTATCCACCCTAACTTCCTATGTACCTTTCGTTTCGCTTCCCCTTCTTGTTTTGGTACGTAGGTCGATATAGAGATTTTTTGATGGAATTTCAAGATTTCACTCTAAACAAGTGCTACTTTGAGGCCTATGACAAGTGATTCTTAGAAAAACTCTCTAATGGTCCACTTCTTCAAGTTTAGGTTCTCTAGGGTGAGGCATTTGATTCCACAACCACGAAAAAGTCTTGCTCGATTATAGCCGGATTGGAAACTTCTCTTTGTTTTGAGTTCATGCTAAAATTGGCGCTAGCAGTCCCAAATGTCACATCCGAAACATATATTAACGGTTGGGGAACGCAATATAATTGATCCTCCCATCATCTAACCTATCCACCCTAACTCCTATGTTACCTTATTTCGGTGCGTAGGTCAACAACACAGAGATTTTCGATGGAATTCCAAGATTTCACTCTAAACACATGCTACTTTGAGGCCTATGACAAGTGATTCTTAGAAAAACTCTCTAATGATCCACTTCTTCAAATTTAGCTTCTGTAGGGTGAGGCATTTGATTCCACAACCGCGAAAAAAGTCTAGCTCGATTCTATAGCCGGATTGGAAACTTCTCTTTGTTTTGGGTTCATTGAAATCAGCGCAAGCAAATCCCCTAAATGTCACATTCGAAAACATATATTAACGGTTGGGAACGCAATGTAATTGATCCTAGCATCATCTAACCTATCCACCCTAACCGTATGTACACCCTTTGTGTCGTTTCCCTTCTAGTTTTGGTGCGTAGGTCGATAGAGATTTTCGATGGAATTCCAAGATTTCACTCTAAACAAGTGCTACTTTGAGGCCTATGACAAGTGATTCTTAGAAAAACTCTCTAATGGTCCACTTCTTCAAATTTAGGTTTTCTAGGGTGAGGCATTTGATTCCCCAACCGCGAAAAAGTCTAGCTCGATTCTATAGCCGGATTGGAAACTTCTCTTTTGTTTTGAGTTCACGCTGAAATCTGCGCAAGCAGTCCCTAAATGTCACATCCGAAAACATATATTAACGGTTGGGGAACGCAATGTAATTGATCCTACCATCATATAACCTATCCACCCTAACTTCCTATGTAACTTATTTCGTGTCGTTCCCTTCTTGTTTCGATACGTAGGTCGACATAGAGATTTTCGAAGGAATTTCAAGATTTCACTCTAAACAAGTGCTACTTTGAGGCCTATGACAAGTGATTCTTAGAAAAACTCTCTAATGGTCCACTTCTTCAAATTTAGGTTCTCTAGGGTGAGGCATTTGATTCCACAACCGCGAAAAAAAAGTCTTGCTCGATTATAGCCGGATTGGAAACTTCTCTTTGTTTTGAGTTCATGCTAAAATCAAAGCTAGCATCCCTAAATGTCACATCCGTAAAACATATATTAACGGTTGGGGAACGCAATATAATTGATCCTACCATCATCTAACCTATCCACCCTAACTCCTATTTACCTTATTTCGCTCCCCTTCTTGTTTCAGGTCAACATAGAGATTTTCGATGGAATTCCAAGATTTCACTCTAAACACATGCTACTTTGAGGCCTATGACAAGTGATTCTTAGAAAAACTCTCTAATGATCCACTTCTTCAAATTTAGCTTCTCTAGGGTGAGGCATTTGATTCCCCAACCGCAAAAAAAGTCTAGCTCGATTCTATAGCCGGATTGGAAACTTCTCTTTGTTTTGGGTTCACGCTGAAATCTGCGCAAGCAAATCCCCTAAATGTCACATCCGAAAACATATATTAACGGTTGGGGAACGCAATGTAATTGATCCTAGCATCATCTAACCTATCCACCCTAACTTCGTATGTACCTTTCGTGTCGCTTTCCCTTCTAGTTTTGGTGCGTAGGTCGATAGAGATTTTCGATGGAATTCCAAGATTTCACTCTAAACAAGTGCTACTTTGAGGCCTATGACAAGTGATTCTTAGAAAAACTCTCTAATGGTCCACTTCTTCAAATTTAGGTTTTCTAGGGTGAGGCATTTGATTCCCCAACCGCGAAAAAGTCTAGCTCGATTCTATAGCCGGATTGGAAACTTCTCTTTGTTTTGGGTTCACGCTGAAATCTGCAAGCAAAATCCCTAAATGTCACATCCGAGAAACATATATTAACGGTTGGGGAACGCAATGTAATTGATCCTACCATCATATAACCTATCCACCCTAACTTCCTATGTAACTTTCGTGGTCGTTCCCCTTCTTGTTTCTGTACGTAGGTCGACATAGAGATTTTCGAAGGAATTTCAAGATTTCACTCTAAACAAGTGCTACTTTGAGGCCTATGACAAGTGATTCTTAGAAAAACTCTCTAATGGTCCACTTCTTCAAGTTTAGGTTCTCTAGGCTGAGGCATTTGATTCCACAACCGCGAAAAAAAGTCTTGCTCGATTATAGCCGGATTGGAAACTTCTCTTTGTTTTGAGTTCACGCTAAAATCGGCGCTAGCAGTCCCCTAATGTCACATCCGAAACATATATTAACGGTTGGGGAACGCAATATAATTGATCCTACCATCATCTAACCTATCCACCATAACTCCTATGTACCTTATTTCGGTACGTAGGTCAACACAGAGATTTTCGATGGAATTCCAAGATTTCACTCTAAACACATGCTACTTTGAGGCCTATGACAAGTGATTCTTAGAAAAACTCTCTAATGATCCACTTCTTCAAATTTAGGTTTCTAGGGTGAGGCATTTGATTCCACAACCGCAAAAAAAGTCTAGCTCGATTCTATAGCCGGATTGGAAACTTCTCTTTGTTTTGGGTTCACGCTGAAATCACGCAAGCAGTCCCTAAATGTCACATCCGAAACATATATTAACGGTTGGGGAACGCAATGTAATTGATCCTAGCATCATCTAACCTATCCACCCTAACTTCCTATGTACCTTTCGTGTCGTTTCCCTTCTAGTTTTGGTGCGTAGGTCGATAAAGAGATTTTCGAAGAAATTTCAAGATTTCACTCTAAACAAGTGCTACTTTGAGGCCTATGACAAGTGATTCTTAGAAAAACTCTCTAATGGTTCAGTTCTTCAAATTTAGGTTTTCTAGGGTGAGGCATTTGATTCCCCAACCGCGAAAAAAAGTCTAGCTCGATTCTATAGCCGGATTGGAAACTTCTCTTTGTTTTGGGTTCACGCTGAAATCACAAGCAGCAAATCCCTAAATGTCACATCCGTAAACATATATTAACGGTTGGGGAACGCAATGTAATTGATCCTAGCATCATATAACCTATCCACCCTAACTTCCTATGTAACTTTCGTGTCGCTCCCCTTCTTTTTTGCATGCGTAGGTCGACATAGAGATTTTTTGAAGGAATTTCAAGATTTCACTCTAAACAAGTGCTACTTTGAGGCCTATGACAAGTGATTCTTAGAAAAACTCTCTAATGGTCCACTTCTTCAAGTTTAGGTTCTCTAGGCTGAGGCATTTGATTCCACAACCGCGAAAAAAGTCTTGCTCGATTATAGCCGGATTGGAAACTTCTCTTTGTTTTGAGTTCACGCTAAAATCGGCGCTAGCAGTCCCAAATGTCACATCCGTAAACATATATTAACGGTTGGGGAACGCAATATAATTGATCCTACCATCATCTAACCTATCCACCAAAACTCCTATGTACCTTATTTCTTGTTTTGGCGTAGGTCAACACAGATTTTCGATGGAATTCCAAGATTTCACTCTAAACACATGCTACTTTGAGGCCTATGACAAGTGATTCTTAGAAAAACTCTCTAATGATCCACTTCTTCAAATTTAGCTTCTCTAGGGTGAGGCATTTGATTCCACAACCGCGAAAAAGTCTAGCTTGATTCTATAGCCGGATTGGAAACTTCTCTTTGTTTTGGGTTCGCGCTGAAATCTGCGCAAGCAGTCCCTAAATGTCACATCTAGAAACATATTTTAACGGTTGGGAACGCAATGTAATTGATCCTCCCATCATCTATCCTATCCACCCTAACTTCGTATGTACCATTCGTGTCGTTTCCCTTCTAGTTTTGGTACGTAGGTCGATAGAGATTTTTGATGGAATTCCAAGATTTCACTCTAAACAAGTGCTACTTTGAGGCCTATGACAAGTGATTCTTAGAAAAACTCTCTAATGGTCCACTTCTTCAAATTTAGGTTTTCTAGGGTGAGGCATTTGATTCCCGAACCGCGAAAAAGTCTAGCTCGATTCTATAGCCGGATTGGAAACTTCTCTTTGTTTTGGGTTCAAGCAGTCTCTAAATGTCACATCCAGAAACATATATTAACGGTTGGGGAACGCAATGTAATTGATCCTGCCATCATATAACCTATCCACCCTAACTTCCTATGTAACTTTCGTGTCGTTCCCCTTCTTGTTTCGGTACGTAGGTCGACATAGAGATTTTCGAAGAAATTTCAAGATTTCACTCTAAACAAGTGCTACTTTGAGGCCTATGACAAGTGATTCTTAGAAAAACTCTCTAATGGTTCAGTTCTTCAAATTTAGGTTTTCTAGGGTGAGGCATTTGATTCCCCAACCGCGAAAAAAAGTCTAGCTCGATTCTATAGCCGGATTGGAAACTTCTCTTTGTTTTGGGTTCACGCTGAAAATCTGCGCTAGCGAATCCCTAAATGTCACATCCAGAAACATATATTAACGGTTGGGGAACGCAATGTAATTGATCCTAGCATCATCTAACCTATCCACCCTAACTTCATATGTACCTTTCGTGTCGTTCCCCTTCTAGTTTTGGTACGTAGGTCGATAGAGATTTTCGATGGATTTCCAAGATTTTACTCTAAACAAGTGCTACTTTGAGGCCTATGACAAGTGATTCTTAGAAAAACTCTCTAATGGTTCAGTTCTTCAAATTTAGGTTTTCTAGGGTGAGGCATTTGATTCCCCAACCGCGAAAAAGTCTAGCTCGATTCTATAGCCGGATTGGAAACTTCTTTTTGTTTTGGGTTCACGCTGAAATCTGCGCAAGCAGTCCCTAAATGTCACATCCAGAAACATATATTAACGGTTGGGGAACGCAATGTAATTGATCCTGCCATCATATAACCTATCCACCCTAACTTCCTATGTAACTTTCGTGTCGCTTCCCCTTCTTGTTTTGGTATGTAGGTCGACATAGAGATTTTTTGAAGGAATTTCAAGATTTCACTCTAAACAAGTGCTACTTTGAGGCCTATGACAAGTGATTCTTAGAAAAAAACTCTAATGGTCCACTTCTTCAAATTTAGGTTCTCTAGGGTGAGGCATTTGATTCCACAACCGCGAAAAAAAGTCTTGCTCGATTATATAGCCGGATTGGAAACTTCTCTTTGTTTTGAGTTCATGCTAAAATCGGCTAGCAATGTCCCAAATGTCACATCCGAAAAACATATATTAACGGTTGGGGAACGCAATATAATTGATCCTACCATCATCTAACCTATCCACCCTAACTCCTATTTACCTTATTTTCCCCTTCTTGTTTTGGTGCGTAGGTCAACATAGAGATTTTCGATGGAATTCCAAGATTTCACTCTAAACACATGCTACTTTGAGGCCTATGACAAGTGATTCTTAGAAAAACTCTCTAATGATCCACTTCTTCAAATTTAGCTTCTCTAGGGTGAGGCATTTGATACCCCAACCGCAAAAAAGTCTAGCTCAATTCTATAGCCGGATTGGAAACTTCTCTTTGTTTTGGGTTCCGCTGAAATCTGCGCAACGCAAATCCCTAAATGTCACATTCGTAAAACATATTTTTAACGGTTGGGAAACAATGTAATTGATCCTAGCATCATCTATCCTATCCACCCTAACTTCGTATGTACATTTTGTGTCGTTTCCCTTCTAGTTTTGGTACGTAGGTCGATAGAGATTTTCGATGGAATTCCAAGATTTCACTCTAAACAAGTGCTACTTTGAGGCCTATGACAAGTGATTCTTAGAAAAACTCTCTAATGGTCCACTTCTTCAAATTTAGGTTTTCTAGGGTGAGGCATTTGATTCCCCAACCGCGAAAAAAAAGTCTAGCTCGATTCTATAGCCGGATTGGAAACTTCTCTTTGTTTTGGGTTCACGCTGAAATCTGCAAAACAGTCCCTAAATGTCACATCCGTAAAATATATATTAACGGTTGGGGAACGCAATGTAATTGATCCTACCATCATATAACCTATCCACCCTAACTTCCTATGTAACTTTCGTGTCGTTCCCCTTCTTGTTTCGGTACGTAGGTCGACATAGAGATTTTTGAAGGAATTTCAAGATTTCACTCTAAACAAGTGCTACTTTGAGGCCTATGACAAGTGATTCTTAGAAAAACTCTCTAATGGTCCACTTCTTCAAGTTTAGGTTCTCTAGGCTGAGGCATTTGATTCCACAACCGCGAAAAAGTCTTGCTCGATTATAGCTGGATTGGAAACTTCTCTTTGTTTTGAGTTCATGCTAAAATCGGCGCTAGCAGTCCCAAATGTCACATCCAGAAACATATATTAACGGTTGGGAAACGCAATATAATTGATCCTACCATCATCTAACCTATCCACCCTAACTCCTATTTACCTTATTTCGGTACGTAGGTCAACATAGAGATTTTCGATGGAATTCCAAGATTTCACTCTAAACACATGCTACTTTGAGGCCCATGACAAGTGATTCTTAGAAAAACTCTCTAATGATCCACTTCTTCAAATTTAGCTTCTCTAGGGTGAGGCATTTGATACCCCAACCGCAAAAAAGTCAAGCTCGATTCTATAGCCGGATTGCAAACTTCTCTTTGTTTTGGGTTCACGCTGAAATCTGCGCAAGCAGTCCCTAAATGTCACATCCAGAAACATATATTAACGGTTGGGGAACGCAATGTAATTGATCCTAGCATCATCTAACCTATCCACCCTAACTTCGTATGTACCTTTCGTGTCGTTCCCCTTCTAGTTTTGGTACGTAGGTCGATAGAGATTTTCGATGGATTTCCAAGATTTCACTCTAAACAAGTGCTACTTTGAGGCCTATGACAAGTGATTCTTAGAAAAACTCTCTAATGGTCCACTTCTTCAAATTTAGGTTTTCTAGGGTGAGGCATTTGATTCCCCTACCGCGAAAAAGTCTAGCTCGATTCTATAGCCGGATTGGAAACTCCTCTTTGTTTTGGGTTCGCGCTGAAATCTGCGCAAGCAGTCCCTAAATGTCACATCCAGAAACATATATTAACGGTTGGGGAACGCAATGTAATTGATCCTACCATCATATAACCTATCCACCCTAACTTCCTATGTAACTTTCGTGTCGTTCCCCTTCTTGTTTCGGTACGTAGGTCGACATAGAGATTTTCGAAGGAATTTCAAGATTTCACTCTAAACAAGTGCTACTTTGAGGCCTATGACAAGTGATTCTTAGAAAAACTCTCTAATGGTCCACATCTTCAAGTTTAGGTTCTCTAGGCTGAGGCATTTGATTCCACAACCGCGAAAAAGTCTTGCTCGATTATAGCTGGATTGGAAACTTCTCTTTGTTTTGAGTTCACGCTAAAATCGGCGCTAGCAGTCCTTAATGTCACATCCAGAAACATATATTAACGGTTGGGGAACGCAATATAATTGATCCTACCATCATCTAACCTATCCACCATAACTCCTATGTACCTTATTTCGGTACGTAGGTCAACACAGAGATTTTCGATGGAATTCCAAGATTTCACACTAAACACATGCTACTTTGAGGCCTATGACAAGTGATTCTTAGAAAAACTCTTTAATGATCCACTTCTTCAAATTTAGGTTTTCTAGGGTGAGGCATTTGATTCCTCAACCGCAAAAAAGTCTAGCTCGATTCAATAGCCGGATTGGAAACTTCTCTTTGTTTTGGGTTCGCGCTGAAATCTACGCAAGCAGTCCCTAAATGTCACATCCAGAAACATATATTAACGGTTGGGGAACGCAATGTAATTGATCCTGCCATCATATAACCTATCCACCCTAACTTCCTATGTAACTTTCGTGACGTTCCCCTTCTTGTTTCGGTACGTAGGTCGACAAAGAGATTTTCGAAGAAATTTCAAGATTTCACTCTAAACAAGTGCTACTTTGAGGCCTATGACAAGTGATTCTTAGAAAAAACTCTCTAATGGTTCAGTTCTTCAAATTTAGGTTTTCTAGGGTGAGGCATTTGATTCCCCAACCGCGAAAAAGTCTAGCTCGATTCTATAGCCGGATTGGAAACTTCTCTTTGTTTTGGGTTCACGCTGAAATCTGCGCAAGCAGTCCCTAAATGTCACATCCAGAAACATATATTAACGGTTGGGGAACGCAATGTAATTGATCCTAGCATCATCTAACCTATCCACCCTAACTTCGTATGTACCTTTCGTGTCGTTCCCCTTCTAGTTTCGGTACGTAGGTCGACATAGAGATTTTTGAAGGAATTTCAAGATTTCACTCTAAACAAGTGCTACTTTGAGGCCTATGACAAGTGATTCTTAGAAAAACTCTCTAATGGTCCACTTCTTCAAGTTTAGGTTCTCTAGGCTGAGGCATTTGATTCCACAACCGCGAAAAAGTCTTGCTCGATTATAGCCGGATTGGAAACTTCTCTTTGTTTTGAGTTCATGCTAAAATCGGCGCTAGCAGTCCCAAATGTCACATCCAGAAACATATATTAACGGTTGGGGAACGCAATATAATTGATCCTACCATCATCTAACCTATCCACCCTAACTCCTATGTACCTTATTTCGGTACGTAGGTCAACACAGAGATTTTCGATGGAATTCCAAGATTTCACTCTAAACACATGCTACTTTGAGGCCTATGACAAGTGATTCTTAGAAAAACTCTCTAATGATCCACTTCTTCAAATTTAGCTTCTCTAGGGTGAGGCATTTGATTCCCCAACCGCAAAAAAGTCTAGCTCGATTCTATAGCCGGATTGGAAACTTCTCTTTGTTTTGGGTTCGCGCTGAAATCTGCGCAAGCAGTCCCTAAATGTCACATCCAGAAACATATTTTAACGGTTGGGAACGCAATGTAATTGATCCTAGCATCATCTATCCTATCCACCCTAACTTCGTATGTACCTTTTGTGTCGTTTCCCTTCTAGTTTTGGTACGTAGGTCGATAGAGATTTTCGATGGAATTCCAAGATTTCACTCTAAACAAGTGCTACTTTGAGGCCTATGACAAGTGATTCTTAGAAAAACTCTCTAATGGTCCACTTCTTCAAATTTAGGTTTTCTAGGGTGAGGCATTTGATTCCCCAACCGCGAAAAAGTCTAGCTCGATTCTATAGCCGGATTGGAAACTTCTCTTTGTTTTGGGTTCAAGCAGTCTCTAAATGTCACATCCAGAAACATATATTAACGGTTGGGGAACGCAATGTAATTGATCCTACCATCATATAACCTATCCACCCTAACTTCCTATGTAACTTTCGTGACGTTCCCCTTCTTGTTTCGGTACGTAGGTCGACATAGAGATTTTCGAAGAAATTTCAAGATTTCACTCTAAACAAGTGCTACTTTGAGGCCTATGACAAGTGATTCTTAGAAAAAACTCTCTAATGGTTCAGTTCTTCAAATTTAGGTTTTCTAGGGTGAGGCATTTGATTCCCCAACCGCGAAAAAGTCTAGCTCGATTCTATAGCCGGATTGGAAACTTCTCTTTGTTTTGGGTTCACGCTGAAATCTGCGCAAGCAGTCCCTAAATGTCACATCCGTAAAACATATATTAACGGTTGGGGAACGCAATGTAATTGATCCTAGCATCATCTAACCTATCCACCCTAACTTCATATGTACCTTTCGTGTCGTTCCCCTTCTAGTTTTGGTACGTAGGTCGATAGAGATTTTCGATGGATTTCCAAGATTTTACTCTAAACAAGTGCTACTTTGAGGCCTATGACAAGTGATTCTTAGAAAAACTCTCTAATGGTTCAGTTCTTCAAATTTAGGTTTTCTAGGGTGAGGCATTTGATTCCCCAACCGCGAAAAAGTCTAGCTCGATTCTATAGCCGGATTGGAAACTTCTTTTTGTTTTGGGTTCACGCTGAAATCTGCAAGCAAGCGATCCTAAATGTCACATCCAGAAACATATATTAACGGTTGGGGAACGCAATGTAATTGATCCTACCATCATATAACCTATCCACCCTAACTTCCTATGTAACTTTCGTGTCGTTCCCCTTCTTGTTTCGGTACGTAGGTCGACATAGAGATTTTTGAAGGAATTTCAAGATTTCACTCTAAACAAGTGCTACTTTGAGGCCTATGACAAGTGATTCTTAGAAAAACTCTCTAATGGTCCACTTCTTCAAGTTTAGGTTCTCTAGGGTGAGGCATTTGATTCCCCAACCGCGAAAAAGTCTTGCTCGATTATATAGCCGGATTGGAAACTTCTCTTTGTTTTGAGTTCATGCTAAAATCGGCGCTAGCAGTCCCAAATTGTCACATCCGAAACATATATTAACGGTTGGGGAACGCAATATAATTGATCCTACCATCATCTAACCTATCCACCCTAACTCCTATTTACCTTTTTTTCGTCGTTCCCCTTCTAGGTTTGGTGCGTGTAGGTCGATAGAGATTTTCGATGGAATTCCAAGATTTCACTCTAAACACATGCTACTTTGAGGCCTATGACAAGTGATTCTTAGAAAAACTCTCTAATGATCCACTTCTTCAAATTTAGCTTCTCTAGGGTGAGGCATTTGATACCCCAACCGCAAAAAAGTCTAGCTCAATTCTATAGCCGGATTGGAAACTTCTCTTTGTTTTGGGTTCCCGCTGAAATCTGCGCACGCAGTCCCTAAGTGTCACATCCAGAAACATATTTTAACGGTTGGGAACGCAATGTAATTGATCCTAGCATCATCTATCCTATCCACCCTAACTTCGTATGTACATTTTGTGTCGTTTCCCTTCTAGTTTTGGTACGTAGGTCGATAGAGATTTTCGATGGAATTCCAAGATTTCACTCTAAACAAGTGCTACTTTGAGGCCTATGACAAGTGATTCTTAGAAAAACTCTCTAATGGTCCACTTCTTCAAATTTAGGTTTTCTAGGGTGAGGCATTTGATTCCCCAACCGCGAAAAAGTCTAGCTCGATTCTATAGCCGGATTGGAAACTTCTCTTTGTTTTTGGGTTCACGCTGAAATCTGCAAAAGCAGTCCCTAAATGTCACATCCAGAAACATATATTAACGGTTGGGGAACGCAATGTAATTGATCCTACCATCATATAACCTATCCACCCTAACTTCCTATGTAACTTTCGTGTCGTTCCCCTTCTTGTTTCGGTACGTAGGTCGACATAGAGATTTTCGAAGGAATTTCAAGATTTCACTCTAAACAAGTGCTACTTTGAGGCCTATGACAAGTGATTCTTAGAAAAACTCTCTAATGGTCCACTTCTTCAAGTTTAGGTTCTCTAGGCTGAGGCATTTGATTCCACAACCGCGAAAAAGTCTTGCTCGATTATAGCCGGATTGGAAACTTCTCTTTGTTTTGAGTTCATGCTAAAATCGGCGCTAGCAGTCCCAAATGTCACATCCAGAAACATATATTAACGGTTGGGGAACGCAATATAATTGATCCTACCATCATCTAACCTATCCACCCTAACTCCTATTTACCTTATTTCGGTACGTAGGTCAACATAGAGATTTTCGATGGAATTCCAAGATTTCACTCTAAACACATGCTACTTTGAGGCCTATGACAAGTGATTCTTAGAAAAACTCTCTAATGATCCACTTCTTCAAATTTAGCTTCTCTAGGGTGAGGCATTTGATACCCCAACCGCAAAAAAGTCTAGCTCGATTCTATAGCCGGATTGGAAACTTCTCTTTGTTTTGGGTTCCCGCTGAAATCTGCGCAAAAGTCCCTAAATGTCACATCCGAAAACATATATTAACGGTTGGGGAACGCAATGTAATTGATCCTAGCATCATCTAACCTATCCACCCTAACTTCGTATGTACCTTTCGTGTCGTTCCCCCTCTAGTTTTGGTATGTAGGTCGATAGAGATTTCCAATGGATTTCCAAGATTTCACTCTAAACAAGTGCTACTTTGAGGCCTATGACAAGTGATTCTTAGAAAAACTCTCTAATGGTTCACTTCTTCAAATTTAGGTTTTCTAGGGTGAGGCATTTGATTCCCCAACCGCGAAAAAAGTCTAGCTCGATTCTATAGCCGGATTGGAAACTTCTCTTTTGTTTTGGGTTCACGCTGAAATCTGTATAAGCAGTCCCTAAATGTCACATCCGAAACATATATTAACGGTTGGGGAACGCAATGTAATTGATCCTACCATCATATAACCTATCCACCCTAACTTCCTATGTAACTTTCGTGTCGCTCCCCTTCTTGTTTCGCACGTAGGTCGACATAGAGATTTTCGAAGGAATTTCAAGATTTCACTCTAAACAAGTGCTACTTTGAGGCCTATGACAAGTGATTCTTAGAAAAACTCTCTAATGGTCCACATCTTCAAGTTTAGGTTCTCTAGGCTGAGGCATTTGATTCCACAACCGCGAAAAAAGTCTTGCTCGATTATAGCCGGATTGGAAACTTCTCTTTTGTTTTGAGTTCACGCTAAAATCGGCGCTAGCAAATCCCAAATGTCACATCCGTAAACATATATTAACGGTTGGGGAACGCAATATAATTGATCCTACCATCATCTAACCTATCCACCCTAACTCCTATGTACCTTATTTCGCTCCCCTTCTAGTTTTGGTACGTAGGTCAACACGAGATTTTCGATGGAATTCCAAGATTTCACACTAAACACATGCTACTTTGAGGCCTATGACAAGTGATTCTTAGAAAAACTCTTTAATGATCCACTTCTTCAAATTTAGGTTTTCTAGGGTGAGGCATTTGATTCCCCAACCGCAAAAAAAAGTCTAGCTCGATTCTATAGCCGGATTGGAAACTTCTTTTGTTTTGGGTTCATGCTGAAATCTACGCTAGCAGCCCTAAATGTCACATCCGTAAACATATATTAACGGTTGGGGAACGCAATGTAATTGATCCTGCCATCATATAACCTATCCACCCTAACTTCCTATGTAACTTTCGTGACGTTCCCCTTCTTGTTTCTAAACGTAGGTCGACAAAGAGATTTTCGAAGAAAT